>JAQIXL010001909.1:0-15275 GCA_034700245.1 Poikilolaimus oxycercus | reverse complement strand
GGCGACGACCGTCGGCGGCCCCTCTCCGGCGGATGATGAGGTCGGCGGTGGCGGAGAGCGCTGGAGAACACGACCGATCGGCGTGGACGAAATGACGAATGACCCTACCCGTCATTGAAGGAAGAAATTTCCTGCCGTTTTTTCAGCTTACGTGCAACCGCCAGTTTCAATACATTTTTTTTTAACGGGAAATAGGTGAAATTGCTGCAATGAAGTTACTGTTTGTGCCAACTCTGCATTACAATTCAAGTAAAAGAGTAACCGAGAAGTGAAATCTTTCGAATTGAGAAACTGCTTCAAAATCAGTCAGCTAACGGCACCGACCTACAATACTTCAAGAGCCGAGGAGTGCCTGCCTAACTGGCTTCATCAATCACGAAAACTCTTCTATGGCATTGAGAACGCTGTCTTCCTAGTCGCTTACTGAGACTTCGAGCTAATTCAAGACTTGAAGTGCACACGAAACCACTAACTGTCTCCGAATCAATCGCTCGCGGTGAAGGTGACTATGATCTCTTCATCCGTGTGATTGGAATAATGTGACCGCGCTCGCCAATACATCCAGCGAAGCAAACGGAATTGAAGGCAGATTTTAGTTCTAAGTGAAACCGCTAATTTCCAGCGAGAACTTTTTGAAGACTTTTGGAGAGCGTTTCTGCTCGACAACCGACAGTTGTTGTTTTCGTCACACAATCTGCTCTTCAAAGCAATCAAAGTCCTACGAACCAAGTCAACCTTCAGGGAAAAATTACACCAGAAACTATGGAACCACTAGCTTTCCCATGATGTTGATTCGGACGTTCACGATCTTCGATCGTCTCGCTGTTCACGCGGGTTTGGTCAGCAAGCTGGCGGAGGGTGCGGGTCTCAGAACCGATTTGAAATACAAAAGCTCCCGACCTCGGGTCTCCTCAGCCGGTTTAAACCTGAAAGAATGTTGAGCTTTAAAAAAATGAGGTGAGAGTAAAAGAAAGTGAAAATCCTTACATATAATAAACGCCGACGGTAATGGCGTCCAGCCCTCGACGGGTTTTAGGTGGCCGAGTGGCTAGCGAGCTAGACTTCGACGCAGGGGGCGCGGGTTCGACTCCCGTGACTCAGAGAGTCTTTTGCCCGTTTCGATTTAGGTGTGGAAGTCTTTCTGAACACTCCGCATGGGTTTGCCGTCTTGGTGGAGGAAGGGATGTGCATGGGAAGAAATGAGAACATGAAATCTGACGAATTCTGTTTGCTAGGGATGGGAAAGTAAAAGTTGTAAGTTTGATCTACGCTGTAGGGGAGAGGAGTGGAGCCCGTAAGGTCTAGCGATGGCTTCGCATTCCATCAAACTTGCATGTGAGAGGAAGAAGATGAACAGAACGGCAGAGGAGGAGGGCAAGGACTGCGAGGGGACCAAGGGAGAGAGGAGGCCAAGGTGGTTGAATGGGGTGTCCGCCGGAGGCGGACAAGGGCGTTTTGTTGTGGAGGGAGGGGGGCTGGAGGGCGAAGCCCCCCAGCCAGCCGGGACCCCGCCGGAGGCGGGGGCACGGCTGGTGAGAGGATAAAAAGAAACAAAGTCAGTCGAAGAACCTGAATGCCGTTCTACAAAAGAGCTACAACAGCAACAGCGCGGCCGACAAACATCAAGGAGAGAGAGAGAGAAAGTTTGAAACATATGTGGAAAGGCGGACGTCGCGTCGGAGATGTTAGACGAAGCAAAATGGCAACGCCGACACGCGAGCCTCAAAATGTGAAAAGCGAACAAAAAGCGCATCACATCGCGAGTCGGCGAAGAAGAATACAAATCTCGAGATGAGGCACGGCGCTCTCATGATTCGTTTTTGCACATCTTTTTCCTCGCTCGGCTCTCGTGTCTGGATTTCTGCATCAGTAATGGGTCTTTCGCTAGACAACCGATCTAATTGTAAGCGAAAAGCTCTGCTTGACTGACAAGAGTTAAAGTTGTTTTTAAGGAAGCGTTTCAATGTTAATCGGTCCAAATTCAAAAAGAAGAAGATTTATTCGGTTTCTCGTATCAGAGTTTACGGAACATGAGAAGGACGGTATCGAGGCCGTGGGGCAGCGGGATCGGGCGACCGTCCGGCATACGGTACTTGCTCATGTCCGCCTTCGCGATCACCTAGAGGTTCGAAGTGAAACGACGCTTCACGACCTTGTGACCGCTCTTCATGGCCATCCTCGCGCTGTGCGGATTCGCGTAGCCTGTGAAGATGCCGTAGACGCCCTCGGCCTGTTGTGAGTCCGAAATGGGGTCACCTCTGGCTTGGCGCACCTTGAGCTTCTTGAAATCGATGAACTCGTGCATGAGATGCCCGGGGAAGGCCGTGCGACCCTGGTACGAGGGCACGATGAGACCGCCGTTGTACTGGACGAGGCGTTGCGCCTCAGGGTTCAGCTCCCAAACCCGCATAAAGAGGTCGGAGAGGAGGCTCGCTAATTCAGTATTTCACAAGATGGCACATTATGTGAGAAGACCTACAGTACACATGCCAAAGCGGCGTGACATAGCCGCGGGTCAGCGTCAGCAGCGGTCGATCCCGCTCGACGATCGCCGTGAGACGAAAGCCTGCGCGAAGTCTTCACCGCGAATGTACGGTATCTTGCCGGAGAAGAGGCCGTGCTTGTCGAGGAGCTTGAAGGTGAGACCGGACTCGATGCAACGAGGAATGCACGCCTCGTAGTAGGGACGGGCGTCATTCGCTGTGATGCCCATCATCTAAAGTGCATTGACGAGTTGTGTCTTTGGCACGAAGAGACCCTCTTCAGCGGCTCGACGCTGACCATACAATTGAGGTTCCAGTGGAGGAGCTCGTCGTAGTCGGCCGGCGTGCAGAGCACCGGGCGAAGTTCTGCATGTGGCGTCCTCGTCGCGAAATGCGACACTAACAGCGGCCATGTGTAGACTAGCAAACGTACGTGGGGAGAGGAGCGGGCGCATGCGGCTGCCCGGGAACGTCGCGAGCGGTTGAAATGCAATTCGAGACATGTTAATGAAGAAGTCAAACAAAAAAAAATCTGCTAGTTTCAAATGTTTTCGGGTCTTATCTACAGGAACCGACCCAATGATGACCGAAGTTGGGTCTCCTTTTTTTTTAAAACGTATCGCCTTTTTAATCCGATAACAACATGAAAACACTCAAGCAGTGAAACAATCAAAGAGGTCTCGTGACCTTCCAGGGCTTCTTCAAGTACTCCTCGAAGAGCTCGGCACCATCGTCAAGCAGCGGATTCAGCAGACTCGATCCTTCAAGGAGGAAGTCGAAGGGAAGAACGGCGAAGGTGGACGAATCAGGCACGTCGTCTCTTCGTCTGCACACGGCCACTGGATGACGCTCGTCAATGAAAGACTCCTCGAAGACCCAGTCTACCACCTCGATGCCCTTCTTCTGCATCCGCGTCGACGTCAAACTCCGACCTGAAAATGCCTTATCTTCAACGAAAAAGCAGATACCCGGCTGGTAGACGCCGTCTCGCCGCAGATGGAAGTCGTACCTCTTCAAGTCCTTCACGATGCCTTTGCCTGTCGCCTTGAGGATCGACTCCTGAGTCAATCACCGTAACCTTCAAAGAAGAACGGACACCTTGAGACACCAAATCCGATAGAAGCGCGTCCACTTCTCGAGTTCCGTCGCGCCCTCTTCCATCCACTCGCGCTCCTGTGTCGTGAAGAGACGCGACATGCGGAAGATGTACGCGTTGGCTGAGTGATCCCTAAATGAGGAGACTAGAAAGCCTGCTTACAAAAAGAGAAAATGGAAAGCCAAACCTCTGCTCGATGCTCATGACATCAACACCGATGGCCTGACTGCCACTCGCCAGAACGACGAAGTCGCCGTGATGCGAAACGTTGAAGTGGTAGTCAGCGGCCATCGTCGGCGTCATCACCTTCGGCTTTCCGCGCGGCGAACGCTCGTATTTCACCTAAAAGAAGAATTCGACAAAACACAAAAGCGAACCTCATCCCAAGGACAGGCGAGGACATGACTGGCGGCTCGACGTGCGAGAAGTCGTGAGACGAGGCGACCGAGGACGTCGTCACGATGCACGTAGGAAGTGCATTCGACGAGCTCTTCGGCAGTCACAGCGCTGACGGCGCGACGGAACAGCAGCTCCCAGTGCGCATGGGCTTCACTCTGCAAGGAAAAGATTGAAAATGAAGAGAAAAGACGAACCTGAGACAGTGAAATCGCCCACCGAAGACCGCTCGACATGCGCATCGACGCGCGAAAGACCGAGCGACGCCTTCTGAAATTGTCAGTTCTGTAACAACATAAGATAGAATCGCGCAAAATGATAGCAATTCCATGACAAAAGAAGTGAAGATTGCGAAAGAGAAACTCGATGCCGCAACAGAGTTATTTTTCGCACTTTTTCTTGCAAAGACTGGAATTCGTTCTTCTGTACTACGAAAAGTATGAACCACATCGGCAGAGAACCATTCATTCATGCGAGTGACAGTCTTGGCTAGTCTTGTAGAAACTCATTGTAGCCACACTATCAATTACTTTTATTGAAACATCTATCAAGCAATAAAATCAGCGTTCAATAGATAGTCCTCGTTTATATTCTCAAATTGTGCTGGTGAAAATTCGAAGAAAACATAAAGTAAGGCGAATTGCTAGTAAAACTTTGCGCATATCACAACGTTTTCAACATTGTCGTCAATGTAAAATGTTTCAAAAAAGCGACGCAACAAGAAATAAATTACACTTTACCACATTTTTAACGGAGCAAGCCTGCACAACTCTAGACAAGAAAAGAGAGAGAAGGCCGAAAGCAGAGCACCATTTTTACAAGGAATTCCTGGACAGAGACAGTGGAGGAAAAGGATTAAGAATCTTCATAAACCAAGAGACAGGCACACTGGGAGACTGAAGAGATGGAAGAGACTAAAAAAAGCAAAGAATCTTGGTTTCTTGGGAGCGTTGGTTCAATTCCATTTTGGCTAGCAATAGTTTGCAAATCAAGGCATCGTTGTCGTGAACCAAGGCACACTTTCTTCCCGAAATAAGAAAATCAAGAAGCTCTTGCACGTCTTGACTTTTTTGGAGAACAAAGGGAGACAACAAATACTGTAGGTATTGCACCCCCTCGAAACGTCTTTTTCTACCCCGAAAGCTCCCTTGATTCAACTCATTGCTCAAGCGATCACAAAAGAAAAGTGATAAAAACAAAAGTGTTCTAAATTTCTGGGAGAAATGAACTGAAGAAATATGGACAAGAGGCATGAGTATGTGAAAAAGAGAAATTGAGAAAGGAGAAGCTCGCTAATAAATAAATCTCAGAAAACACTCGGATATTTTTTTCATTTTAAAGAAAAAATCAGGAGATGTCAGAGAAGAAACGGAAGGATGATGCTCAACGAATCACAGATTCACTTACACGTCGTTGACAGGAATTTAATTTAAGAGACGTTGACCGAGAGGAGTGAGAATCGACCCAAACATTCGTTTTTCAACTTTTTTAGCTGAGTAATAGGTCTAGGGCAACTTTTTACGCTCGTCACGATGCGCTAGGTCTGGGCGGCGGTTCTGGTCGTCTTTTAGAGATTCGCGATTCTCTCCGTCAACGTCTCTTAAATTTAAGTACAAATAAATAAAAACATATTGTATTTTACTGAGGTGGAGGCGGAAGCGGGGGTGGCTGTCGGGTTAGTGGCGGTGGATTGAACATTCCATCTGTCAAATAGCCGGCAACGCCACTTGATGCTGGACCTGAAGGAATATTTTTATTAGTTGTTGTAGCTATCTAACCAGTAATGGCTTGCGTCCTCGGTGCTGGAAGGAACAGATCGTGTCGCTGGTCGGCGTATTGTGCCCAAGTTGGCGATGCCTTGAGGATCTCGGCGATTTTGTCTCCAACTGCCAAATCAAGACAGGCGCTTTTCAGGGCGTCGACGATCTCGGCTCTAGCAGCTGAGGCTTGTTCCACGCCTGAAAGGTCTTTTGTCAATTTCTCAAGGCAACCAACCATTCATGCTTCCACCCAGCACGCCGAGAAGGAATTGCACCAGGCCGCTCGACAAGAATCTCGCCGCCAGTTCACCCGTGTTCTTGGCCATCAGCCTCTTCAAGGCATGTGCTGCATCTCGCATCAACGTCGGCTGGTTCTGCATCGCTTTGTGGATGCCCTCGACGCAATTCAACTTCGCCAGAGCATCGGCACAGAACTGAAACATATTTGTTGCAAGGTCATTGAGCTTACATCGTTGTCCGCCATCTGCCTGAGGACAAGGAGGGCTGCTTTTGATGACTCAGCGTCCCTTGAGGTCATTGCCGTGCAGAACTGAGGAAGGTAGCCTTGGGCCGGGAACTAAATTTTTCGAACATCTGCGTTTTTGACGAGTCTAACCTGATCGGCTGTGTTGGGGTGGTGTTGAAGAAGGGCGCAGAAGGCATTTGTGACCAAGGTGAGTTCGGGTCCTGGTTTGCCCATAAGTTCCAAAAGTCGCTCCATGAGCTCCGTGGCGAACTGGCGTGGGTGTCGGACTTGCCAGCCGGGATTCGCGACGTAGAGTCGAAGGAAAACACCGGCGACGACCACTTCTCCTGTTAGTGTGCCGGCATAGGCGCAGTCCTCCGAAAGAGCATTCTGAAATAGAATGAATGCAACGATTAAGAAAGATCTAAGCCGGTCGATTATTATTCACAGTCGAAACATAATGAATTTTTAGGCGCAAAAGCAGCGTTTAGCTAGGGAAAGATTATTTTAGAATGTGGTTTTTAGTGAAAGGCAAAAAAAATCTTGCATTACCGCTGCTTTATCAGCAACCAACTCCTCAATACACAAATGACCATTCCTGGAAACTCAGGTAAACTTTCTTACCGTGTTCCACTTAGCTGAGAAGTCGGTCTTCTGTTGAGCGTAGAGTTGATCTCGGGCCTTGACGATCACTTTCCTCACACCGTCCCTCGTATTGTCGTTCCAAATAAGTTCCGGGCTCTCGGTCACCGTGTCAAACATGTTGATCCTGAAATAATAGACATGATGATCGGATTAGCATCTCAACAGGCTACACCTCGTTCAAAAGAAAGTAAAACCTACGCCGTTTGTGGCGCGTCTCGCAAAGCGTCGGCAAAAATGGGCGGCAGGTATCGAATGAGGAAGCGCGTCCATCGTGGTCCGCTCAACTTGTCGGTCTGAAACATTTCCATGGCCAACATTCAATAAGCTCGCAGATATTGAAAGAGGAAGCGCGATTTATGTATCTCCTTGCTGCTTTTGAGGAAAAACAACCAAGACAGTTAGACGTCGAGAGAATAAATTTCGTATGAGCGCAGAGTTCAATTTCGGCCAACCGAAACAATCCACCATCGAACAAACGCTATAATTTCTAGAATTCTTATGTGATTGCTGCAACAGATTTACTAAAAAAAAAGAGAGTCCTAAGAGACGAACAGCAATTGAAAACTCTTTCCATAATGGAAAATAGCATTTCAGTAAGACTTATTCCAACCTGAAGTTTCGCCAACAATTCCGCAGTTGCAAGCCTCTCTGCTGGATCCGCCCGCGAGTCACAGAAAACGGCGAGGATAAAGAGGAGGCCACCTGAAAGTTTGGGCGTCTTTTCAATCGGCCTACCATATTCGAGCAGCTCTTTCACGATGTTGGAGTTCCCAGACAGCGCGATGAGAGTTTGAAGGATGGTTGGAACAGCTAGATACGAGTTTTCTCAAAACAGCCAATACTTCAAACCTTGCGGAAGCGTAATCATAAGTCCCAAGAAGGCGGAAATCTTCTGTTGACTGGCCAGGTCTGCGACACATTCTTTGTTCTGTGCGGCCAGCGACGCCACTCGAAGAGCTCCCAGTTGAATTTTGGCCGGAAGCCTTTTGCTCGGATGGGGTCGTAGCATCGAGAAGATTAGCGAGAAGTGACCAATCAGCAACATTTCCACTCCTAAATAAAGGTTTAAATTTTGAAACACATCCAACCTGGGTTGGAGACTAAAAGATTGGCGAGGGCCTGAAGGACGGCTTCCACTTTTTCTTCGGCGCTTAATTGGTTGCCATTGCCTCGTGAGGCAGCATCCCAGTCGATCTCGATCAAGTCGCCGTTGGTCTTCTTTGGCTGAAAATCTTAATCAAAAATGTGGTGGTCTGCTTACCACAGAAGGTTCAGTCATTGGAACTGCCTCTTTGGCCAGATAATCCAGAAAATCGACGCAGACTTTCTTCGGTTCCTGAATCGTTTTCTTTCAAGGGTGTCAGAAAACAAACCAAGAGGACAAAATTCGGTTGCTCGTTGTAGATTCGAATGAAGATGTCGCCAACGATGAGTTCCTTGGCGTAGACCGTGAGACGGAACTCCGCGCCGAAGAGTTCGCTCTGAAAACGTTTGTCAGTACAATGCGACATTGTCAAAAAGTCTATCGACTTTCAAACAATCGTTTTTTTTTTGTCTCTTATGCTTCAAGTTAATTGTATATTTTCTGTTTGAATATCTATTTTGATTAGTTGGCGTGTACCAGATGGACTTGAAAAAATCATACAATTTCAGTTTGTGACGTCCGGTGCCGTTCAACGAATTCCAAGAGCTCGGCTCGCGTCGCGTTGTCCCAGATCAGGTATGGATTCTCTGTGTTGCAGTTCAGCTGCTTGAGGACCTAAATTTCCAAGTTTTCGATAGCTTTGAGTGCCTCACATTGTCGTTGTCTCCATTCATCATGCATCGGCAGATGTACGGCGTCAGCAAAGCTCTCAAACTGTTGATCACGCCATCGTTCTCCGGACAGTTCTCCCGGAAACCAGCCAAACAGGACAGCGCTTCGCAGGAAGCTCGAGCCAGTCGATTTCGCAATGTCTGCTTGTTGGTGTCTTCAGAGTGAGCAACTCCTGCAAGATTTGATTGATGCCAAGAAGTAGTCAGACCTCCTTCATCAAGAGTGTAGTCAAAGTGGAAGAGATGAGGAAGAAGCTGCCAGAGGACGCCGGACTGGAAGAGCTGCGTCTGGAGGAGCGTGTCGACGGCCAATGCGCAGATGCAGTCAGCTGCAGCCGAAGCCAGACGCGTCAAGTGCTGAAAAAAAGACCATGGCTTTGCGGAACTTTGCTTTGCGGAACCCGTTGCTTAAGCCTAAGCCTAAGTCAAAGTTAAAGGCTGAAAACACACATCGGAATGGGCCTCAAGTAACGATCGAAAAAAATTTCATCATGGTTTACGAACGGGATGAAACTGATCCATAATCTACAATATCATAGCGTAGGAAAATTGCGGTGTGTAAAAGAAATCCGAAGCTACTAACACTAACGATATCACAATATTTTGTTAACAAGACGAAACTTACACTCCATTGAAGCAGAACGCATAGATGAGTGAAGAGGTTTGGCATGCCCGTGAGGCGCTCTCGACAAGCTTCGAAGGTCGCCGCCGTACCAATGCATCGACAGATGTGCTCGCACACCTAAAAGTTTCCATTTCTTTTCAATCGAAGAAACTCTACCTCGGCGGGCATGTCGTCCGGCTTCGTGCTGATGTTCACCATTGGGACGCATCTATCAAATGCTGATTGAAGAGCCTAAATAGTGTTATTACAAATTTTTCCATAAAGCTCATTACCTCCAGTCCCTTCTCCCTTCTCAGCTCTTCTGCGTTCAACGCCGAACTTCTCAGCGTGTGCTCAGCCAGTTCGACCGCTGCAGCCAGGAGCGCTCCGCCTCCCTGAAACTTCCTTAGACTTTCAAATAACCAACCTTTGCGAACAGCTGCTGATCCTCTGCTTCGAGCGCAATGGTTTTGATGAGCTGACCATATCCCGCATACTTGTAAGGTGAAAGTTCTGACAAGCAACTATTTCAATGGAAGTAGTCTTACCTTCACAGTACCGCGAGTAGATGATGCTCTGTGCTCGGAGACAAAGCACAATTCTGTTAGTGTCTGGCGCCGTGCTTTGGGCTGATCCTTCGAGAAGCGTCAGGTAGGCCGTGTTCACCTTGATGAACATGTCGCCGCCCTCGGGGTTCTTGTCTGGATGGTATTTGGCTGAGAGCGTTCGGTAAGCGCGTTTGATTGCCTTCGCATCTTTCCAGCTAAAATTTGGAGTTTCGCCTTTAGTTCATTTCCTACCTGTTATCTGTCGTCTTTAGGCCAAGTGTCTCGGCTGCGTCGTCGAGCGACATTGCCGGCGGCTTCTTGTTGATCTCTTCATGCCACGCAGCCAGGCAAGAGCGAAGGAATGGAATCTGAAGCGGAATGAGAGGGCGATTGACAAAAGAACAAATTTCAGAACAATAGAATGTGATTGAAACATACCGGATCACGAATTGGCCAATCAGGGAAGCGCTGCTTGTCACAGAGATGTCGAAGATAGTAGACGTGACAGAATAATTCGTTGTCCAGTTCCGGGTACTCGATCCCCGGCAGTGGAGTGAATTGGTAAAGACCTTTGACGTTTGATGTGAGGCGGCCGGTGAAGTCCGCGACGTGGAAGGCGAGTTGCTCGATCATGTGACGCCTAAAAATTGTCCTTACCGAAAGAAGCCAGCAAACCTCATTTCCGTGTTCCAAATGATCTCCGGATTATCGAACTCTCCCAGGAAGACTTCGGCGTACTTCTCCGGTCCGTATTGCTCGAGGTAGAACGTGGCGGCTTCAGGCAGGAGTGGCGCCAAGACGGATTGTGAAGCATTTTCCGAGGATGACTAAACATTACAATAGTTAGTACGATAGTTTTCAGAACGGTCCCCACCTGTATGTTCCGGAAAGCTTGTTTGAGGTGAGTCGCATGAAGAAATTTGGCAATAGGCAAGACGTTCGAGCCGTTGTACATGAGGATGAAGAAGAAGACCCCCGAGAGGTAGAGCCGCGACATGAAGGGGTTGTCCTGAAAAAAAACCAATCTCTCAAATTTTACTGAATCAAACCTCCATAACATGCAGGAGAAGAATGGCGACTCTTTGAACAATCGATGGATCATATGTGAGCAAAAGTTGAACGACCGGGTAGAGCATCGCCGGCTCTGTCAATGATTTCTTCACCATCGGCAATGGTCGAACAACACAGCCGTTTTCATCTCTAAAAATTTCGTGAATAAATCGTACAGCTTTCAAGAGTCCAAACCTTGTAGGGAAGAAGGTACACATCTGAATGAAAATATCCAAGATGAGAGCGCAAAGATCGGTGAAGTTATAGAGGGGACCGGCTGGAGTTGTTGCTCCCTCTCCGGCTTGGACTGAAAGAAAAAAGAATTATCTTAGGAAGACATTAACTGACTGCCTGCAGATGCCTTATCTGCACAGATGGTCCATCGGAACTGTGCTACTTGAGACAGTGGAAGCCACTGTTCAATGCCTTGAGCCCAGATCATGGTCTTCTCGAAGATCGTCTTTTCGGCGTACATTTGCTTCATCTTTAAGTCAGTTTCGATGATCCTTAAATATGAACTTGCCTTTTCAAAAGACACTGGTCCCTGTCTCTCTCCACTCTTGTCGTTGTAATACCATTCCAGCGCTCCACCTTGGTTTGCCTTTTGCTCAGCCGATTGCTCGATTGTTTTGGTCTAAAAGCGGACGTCAACTTTTCTGCATAATGGTGCTTGCCTGATTCATAACTGGCGCTCGACTGGTGTGAAGATGTGCGAGAACTGCCAAGTCAATGAGGAGAGGTGTGACGCCAGCAAGGAGAAGCTCACGGCAGTTGTCCCGATTCAGCACGAGCTTCGAGAGTAGGAGAACCTGGAAGGCGGTTGTTGTGTGTCTTTCTCCAGAGCCAGCATATTTATGCCCATGAGCAAGACGAACAACCTAGTGGAATACTTTCCCCTGTCTAGCTCTTAATTCTCAACTGCAACACAGGCCATACCAAAAATTTTTCTTTTGATGCGATCGCGACAGGGCTCTTGTCAGTATCGATTGGGCATGCCGTTGATTGTTTTAGCATTTACGAAACTAATTTATAAATATTGTAGGAAGAAGAAGTCACTTGTATTAGTGATTCTCTTATTTCAGGCTTTTGAGTCAACTAAGCGAAACTTACTAGATGATCCCTTTCCGCCGGATTTGTAGTCTTCGCGAGCATCGTCACGAGGTACTTGGCATCAGAGAAGGCACCGATGCTCATGTGATGACGCCCGTATGTGACAGCCATTGCCCGCAAGCAGACACACCGCATCTCCGATCTTGCCGCCAAAAGGAAGCGATGGTATACGTTGTTGAAGAACTCGCATCTGCGCACACTTTAAAAATGCGAGGAGACTAACGGATTGTGAATGGGCGTCGCGTTCTCGGAGTCTTCTTGAAGAAGTAGTCGCAGGTAGTAGTCACCGATCTTCACCTCTTCCGCGAGAGATTGGTAGCGAGTCTTTAAAAACTCCAGATTAAAGCATGGACTACATCTATGGTTGTAAAAACGGGGCTTCACAAATTCAACGTTTGAGAAACATATTGAGTTTTCGAACACGATTCACCACAGAGATTTCAATGGCAATGACAATGGCTATGTAACCCCGCAACGATTGCTCCACAAATTCTCGTATCAAATTTCTACGCACCTGAAACTCAGCATGATTCCATGCGATTGGAGTATCGCCAAGGGCCGAGTCCTTCTCCTGTCTCAGGATTCGAAGCTCATTATCTACAGCCTGCTGAAACTCCGTTCGCGTCTTCTCATTCCAAATTAGATCAGCCTGAATCTCAAAGCTTGGAAAGTCTTGAGTCTCAAACCTTGGCATGATCTTTCCTGTACTGATAGGCGAACATGGGCCAGTTCACTTTCGAAGAAACTCTCTGCCTTCGTCGTCTCAAAACCACCGGCCGTTCTTGTTTGTCCTGAAGGCATAAGGCTTGGGTTTGATGAGCTTACATTCTTTGCCGTTCTCAAGAAGGCAAGTCGATGCTCAAGATTGAGATGTGTGAGAATCTGCTCGGCCTTGGCCTCGACGGCCACTTGAATCTGCTGAATTTGCTGTTGAAGGCCGGTCTGTCGCTGTTCTTGAGTGGCCACTTCCAGGTTGTTCCTTGTGAGGAGAAGGTCGGATTCTCTCACAGGCACTGGATCGGGGCTGTCGAGAAAATCCAGGAGACCTCGAGGCTAAAAGCAACAATTCCTTGAGGTGAAGAAAGAGCAAACCAAGGATCGAGAAAGCAACTCGTGAGCTGGTTGATTGTCCGCAATCCAGAGACTGATTAGATGACCGCTGAGTTGTCTGTTCGTCATGACCCTCAAGTCTCGGCCGCTGTTCAACAAGGCCATGTGGAGATGGGCGAGGAAGGCTCCTTCAGTGAGCGCCAGCGTCTGCATGTGCTTTGAAATCTCGACCGATGACTCCTCGATGATCGCCCGCATCACAAGTCCGGCGCCTGAAAATGTTGCAGTGTTTTTTTGTACAAAGTAGGAATTCATCCAACATTCTAAAAACGATCAGCCAGTTTTGAAGCCGGCCGAAAACCTAACCCAACACCGGTCCTTGCGTTTTTCGCTAATAGCAAAGAGTGCTGTGCTCGGGAGTCATTGAAAAGGAATAGTCACGATACTTTTCATATATTTATGAAACATAGAAGAAATCCGGCTCACCTTTGACGATCGTGAATGATGGGCTCTGGAAGAGACGATAGAAGGATCGTCCTCTTGCCGAGACGAGCTCAAGGATTGTGTCAAAGGTCTCTCCTTGTGTTGTCTCCGAGTATGGAGCACAGACAGCGTAAGTCAAGAAGTCAAGCATTGCCGCGATGACCAGAGATCCTGTTCCTCTTTCCTAAACGTTCTCGATTACCTACTCCGCTGTCAAGGAAGATGAGGAAGTTGAAAGAGAGCCAACTCACCACATGTCTGACGACCAAATCGAGAAGATGTTCGACGAAGGCTTTCGAGGCCAGGAGACTCTGCTTGTTCAACTGCTCCGTCCTCAGTTCGTAGTTGGCGTGCATCGGTTGCATCAAGGCGCAGAGCATCTCCACACAAGCATAGTCCGTTGCTTCGTGTGCCCACTTCAGAACGGAGATCACCAACTTGCCAAGCGTTTCGCGAACACTGAAAGTTGTCTTTATTCCACTCGTCTCACGCAGCGTGAGCCAAAGCAATAATACAAAATTAAAATTCTCCGAAACATACCCATTCACCGCAGTAAAAGCTTGAAAGCCACTCTTCGAAGCGAAAAGTCGATGTAAGCATTGAAGCTGCGCTTCGCACTTGTGGACCGATGCGGCTTCCTCCTGGATTTGTGATTTCAAATGAAACTCATAAAGCCAACCTTGGGATAACTTTCTGAGAGAACCGCTTCAAGACATCCGACAATCACCTTGCCTTTGTTTTCGGTGAAGAAACCCTAGAAGACGTTCTCTTTTTGTTGTTTTGCTTACCTCTTGTGAAACTGAATACGTGAGACCGTTGTAGGGAATGTTGGCGTTGAAGCGACGAATCAAGTCGAAGCGCTTCAAACCCGCTGAAATGAAATATTTACCGAGGGCGGACGAAGCGAATTATTTGTATTACAAGACTTTTAATCTGAAGAAGAACACTAGCGATTGAAACTCATTCAACGAACGAAATGAAGGTAATGGAATTCCAGGTAACTAGACAGCCTATCGCTTACTCAGCATTTTCAGAACACTTTGAATTGAAGGCGAAACATATTGGTCTGCTAATCAAAAAGAAACTCACGTGGAGGCGCAATGATATGACGCATGGCCTGCGACTCGCCGTCTTCGTCAAGCAACGCGCCGTGTGGCAGAAGTCGAAGAGCCCGATCAAAGCGGTGACCCGTGACAAAAGCCTGCAAATTTCGTTTTGTACACTATTCGAGTCAGCAAATGTAACCGCCCATAAAATGTCACTGAAATTTTCCCGAAACATACCTCACTGTTGCCGGAAGCCCGAATGCCGTCGACAAGCGAAGCCAAGATCAAATCTCTCTCGGCTGCGGAGTAAGCCCTCGCGTCGCCGTTCTCATATTCAACAGCAAACTGCTGTGGGTCCTTGTCCAATCGGACCAAGCAGACGATCTGCAGGGCAAAACGGTAAAGTCGAGGTTGAAGGTGAACTTACATGTTTCAAAGGAGTGGCACAGATGGGCATGTAAGTGTGCGGATCGCGTTCAACCAGACAGCTCTCACTCAAGCAGAGAAGTCTTCGGACGGGCGTTTCATGTCGTGTGGCAAACTTCTGAACGTTGAACTCGACGTACGAAGTGAGGTGGGATTCGCTGCTGCAAACAGAAAAAAACTTTGAAACTGCCACAGGACCGGCACTACTGGCAAATCTTTTCAATCGCCCCCGGCGCGAAGCGCCGGGGGAAGTTTCCTTTGGTCGGGCACTTTTACTCCCCTTGAGATCTGAAAACT
>JAQIXL010001908.1:0-15280 GCA_034700245.1 Poikilolaimus oxycercus | reverse complement strand
GCGTCTCGCAGTCGCACGGGCTCGGCCAAAGCCGAGGGAAGCAAGGACAGAGTGCGTCGCCTCCCTCGTCCGTGATCAGTATCAGCGTCGACGGCATTTCAACCATTCCTCCTTCTCCGCCATCACTCTCGCTTTACACCGGTACTGTGAAGAGGGACGGCATTCTTTCCCCTTGCCGTCTCTTCCTCGTCAGTCGTGCCTCAGCGATGGATGCCGTCGTGTGGTGGCTCCTCGGCTCGTGCTTGCTCCTCGGGACCTGCTCCGCTACTCCGCCAATCTCCTCTACGCCTTCTGCCCCCAATGGTCAGTGCGTGATCCACCGCTACAACTTCGCGGACCTCAACCATCTCGATCCTTCGGACCCCTCGGTGGATGTGCCGCGTGTCCTCCTGCTGCACTCTGGCCACGGCGATCACTTTGTGGTGGAGGAGGTCGATCTTCGGGAGAGCACACCAGTGTCGCCGGCTCCCCCTCCTGTCGACACCTCCTCTTCGGCTGCTGCCACGGCCACTACTACTCGCTCTTCGTCGTCACCGGTGCCCGATGCCATCGTCGCTCCTATTCGCTCTAGCCGAATTCTATCCCGTGCTGCTCGCTCCACGGCTCGAACTACGGCCGCGCTCGTCTCCTTGGCTCGGACGACTCGGAGACCTCCTGCAGCCACCGTCCCATCCTCGGCGACGACTTCTGCCACGACTGCTTCGTCTACTTCTCCGGCCACGGCTTCCACAATGACCGAACCCGTATTCCCCTGCGGGTGTGACCGCCACGGAGACGGAGGTCACGTGTGTCTCCTCTTCGGCACGAACGCTTCGACCGCCCAGGGCTACTACAGATTCATACGGCTGTCGTCCAACCGCGGATTCGTCATCGGCACTCGCAGCATGTCCGAGGACAATCCCGCCTTCGTCGACGACCTTCCCACCCGACGACTCGGATATGGCGTCGAGAGGCTCTACCGAGGGCCGCTGCCTGGCGACGACGACGCATCTCGCCGACAGGCCGGTCTCTATCTCGTGGCTGCGTTGCTGCTGGCTCTCGGTCGACTTCAAGTCAACGGATTCGTGGTGGCTCTCGTCACGATTCTCGGTCTCCTCGACTGCGCGTCGGCCTGCATTCCCGACGGCATCAACCTGGTCTCAACCGAGTGTGAAGATCAAGCAGACGGATCGCGCAAGTGCATCGCGTCCTCCCACAGCCTGTTCTCGCTTCCTCCCGTGAATTCGACCGCGTGCCTGCTTCTCACCGATTCCGACGGCCGCTTGCACAGCCAAATCGAATTCCGCCCTCGGGAGATCTCCGCTGTCTGTATTCCAACTCTGTCTCACTGGACTAGATCGACAACCGTGGACGTGGCCTCGACGGCCCGATGTGCTGAGGCCGGTCGCTGCACTGGAGGGATCTGTGAGACTCTGGGACCAACGGATGCGCCTCCCGAGGTCGGTGACGCCGCTCACTTCCCTGGAGCATCGCGATGCACTCGAATCGGCGGAGGAATCTGGCACGGTTGCTTCCATCAAGAAGAAGGCTGTCTCTTCTTCCGACCACATGCTCGACCCACCAGCCTCGAGACCTTTCGGGTCATGACTTGCTCTGCTTGGGAGCCTCGCATCACCATCGACATGACGACACGCTCGGGTGGCGCGGTCTTCAAAGAGTCCTTCGTCCTCTATCCTGGTCGACCGACGAGAACGAAGGACGGCATCCGCCTGCTGGCCACAGGAGTCGTCCCTCCTCTTGGCCGGCTCGGCTCCTCTGCCTTCCTCGTCTCTCAACAACTCGCCATTCCGCTGACTTCGGATGGCAAATTGGGAGCCGACGTTGTTCGGTGCTCCACTCAATCGGCGGCTATTCTCTTCTCGAACAACAATTGCTCATTCAGCGACCTGAGCTGTTCGTGCTTGGCTCAACCCGGGACTGTCGCTGCCCCGACACCAATCTCGGCCGCCTCTTCACTACATCCTCATCGTCATTCCCGGCCTTCGGATCGACGTTCAAGATCCCTCATTGAAGGTCACCATTCACGACGAACTGATCGTCGAACCTCTGGCTACTTCGGCGTCGGTGTCTCTTCGATCACCACTCCGCCTTCGAGGTTGCGTCGGCTGCGGCACACCATGGACGATCGACTACCTCTGCACAGCGAAGGTGGACTCGGTCGCTTGGGTCCGATGCGACAATTGGCCTCCCTTATCTATTCTCTGTACTCCGGACTCGACGGCCACAGCAACCACGGTTCGCACGTCCGCTCACTCGGCTCCGACCAGTTGTCTCGTCCATGACTTTCGTGAGCAGCGGAACGTCTCGGTCCTGTCGGAGGTCGTCGTCTCAACGATCTCTCTTCCAACCGCCGCTACGGCCCACGAGAGCATGCCCGTCAAGGTCGACACGAAAATCCTGGTGACCAACGAGAACTTCCTCTACGTCGGACTCCTCGTGGTGGGTCTCCTGCTCGTGTCCGCCGTCTCGATCGCCGTCTACTGCCGCCGCTGAGACTTCCCCCCCCCCCCCGGAGTGTCGTAGAGACGAAACAAGAGAAATGCTGACTCGTCTTTATTTCCTCCCCCTCGCTCACAGCCCCTCCCTCATCAATTGTTCCTTTTGCCTTCTCCCAGGCCTCTTCTCTTCTTCTCCCCCTCGCAATAAACGTGTCTGAAAGAGCTGATCCCAACGCATTCGCTACAGGTATGCAAACTTACCGCTCTCCACCTCAGCTTCTTTTGCGAGATTGTCGTATCGGGGTATCTGACTGCCCTCTTCACCAATAACTCGTTTATCCGCGTTTCTTCGACAGTTTAACCACAACGAAGTCTTAGAAAAACGGATCCACGAATGGAAAATTGAACAGTCCTACAGGATTTTAGAGAGGTCCTCCAGGATATAGGAGGGGTGTAGGGGGAAGCTAGGGGAGAGAGCGCTGGGCGGCTCTCGTTCTAAAAGATGCCAACCCACGCTAACAATAGACCGTGCGCTTGAACATGCAAGAAATGCTGAAGCGTTGGTCATTCAATTCGCTTCTGCGAATGGAGGGCGCGTCTCCTCTTGGATAGGAGACGCTGACCCAGCACTGATTTTTGCAACGGCGGTGTTGCAACACTGCACAGATATTTCACAACTTGCTTCTCCTGCACAGAATTCCCTCATTTTCCGTCTTTTTTAACGCTGAAAAATGACTGAAGTCTTACAGGACTCCGCAAAAAGCTAGGACTTTATCCAACTCCTACTATCTTGGCTTTTTGTCCTCTAGGACTTCGGCGAGTTTGTCTGAGCAGGCATTGGACTCGCTTTATTGAAAAAAAAAACAGTCGATGAAAAGACGCAGGGATGGCACTCCTGTAACAAGGACGTATACGTGGGTAATTGTTCAGAATTTAATTAGACAACACTGACTTGCATGACCTTTGATTTCCTTCCATGCTTCCCTGTTCCCCTTGTTTTATTTTGCATCTCTTTTTTTCACAGAAAGAGAGACTGAAACAGGTTCACGGCAGTGCTGGCCTCTTAGGTTTTCCTTAACTGGCTCTATACGAAAACTTTAAGTCTTTTATCGTATGTATCTATCTAGAAAGACGCGGGTCGTCACTTCATTCATTCTCCCTAACTGTCGTGTTCTCCGATGCTAGCGCTATGTATCCTCTTCACCCGCCAGAAGAAGAGCCACCATCTGCCGCCTTCGCCACTCCCCGAAAGGGAAACCGCTTCCGCCCTCGTCGAACGCGAGAGAGGTACGCGTAGGGTGAGCCGTCGTCAACGCCGTGAAGCCCAGCCCACCTGGCGCTGGAGACAGCCCTGAACACCGAGATATAAACAACTTGAAATTTTGAAAATCTCCGAATTATCAGCACTGACGACTGAGTGACTCTCATAACAACCTCAGTCGTGAACACGAAAGTACAAAAGAGGAGTGGTGGTGGGCAGATCTTCACAAAATGTCGCATTTGTAAGTGAATCTCCGTCAAAGTGAAACGCAATCTGAGACGACCTCGTGTACAGCAAGGAGGCAATTATTTGCTCGGTACACAATATTTATCCAACGCAAAGTTGCCTTCTTTTGGGGGTAATGATAGAGATACTGAAAGACTCTTGAGTGACGGGGGACCGAAACACTGCTCGAAGTGCGGCACGTACACGTCTTGAACAAAGAATCAGAACAAACGAGTCGGCGAGTTGCATGAGATCGCGGAAGAAATTTGCCTAAAGGATTAGAAGTGAAACAATGGTACCAACCAATATGCAGGAAGATTCTAAGCTGGACAAGATTTCATACACGTGCGCAAGTTCGGCGAGCTGAAAAAAATATTATTCGTGTTGAGATAAGCATTCGAACCACGGGCAGAAGAAAGGTGATCATGGAGAAGGCCAGTAGTTTCCTTTGCTCTTGCACGCGAAAACCCACGATCTGCTCATCGTGGGTTCATGCACAAGGCCAAAAGCTGACAAACCCGATTTCGTGACGCATCTCGAACTGCGGCCATGTTGAAGAGGAGCACCACAATCGCCAGAAATGTGTTCGTCATGAGTCGAAATGTTTCAGCGCTGAAGTCTTGCTTCGGTGCCTCTACTGACTCGAAATTCAGCAGCTCATCATGCAGACTCCAACACACGACAATCAAAGTTGAAATCAGCCACTGAACAATTATAATCATCCGGACTCGTTCTCTCGTCCACCGCTGACAGAAAACATTTCTGTACTTAAAAGAATCTTTTCCAACCTGAAAGCCATCAGCAGCATGACTGATGATAGAGTAGCGATTCATTGCAATGAGGACGTTTCCTAGAGAATAGATATTTCCTTTCAGGTAAAAACAAACCGAAGAATTGTGCTACGCAGGCAACATTCGAGATCTGGAACACCAGCGATGTCAGCCATCTCTCAGTTGGCAGCGCAAGCCACTCCAAGGTTCTACTAACGCCATTCGACGCCAGTTGCGAGACCAAGATAATTAGCGCTAGAGTCAAGTTAGCAAAGAATTCAGGGCCTCTAGATACCATTTGATTTGAAAAGAATGTAGAAGCCAGAGCTGAACTTGCGTCGGCTTCTCGAAAAGTGCAGCGTGTAGAGAACAAAAAGATGAATTGGAAGCCCGAGAGCTTCGACAATAATGGGAAGCACATCAAGCCAACATGGTTGCATGCTTCACAACGATCTGTTTTGTTTTTGGTGTGCCTTGCTAACACCACGAGTGTTTTATACCAGTTCTTTCGGAAGTAGATTACAAGGGTGCTCTGGGCTCCTCACAGCCACAAAGGCAGGTGAAATTATGGTGGTCATGCTTTGAAGTGGAAGGCGACCATTGATTTCAACAGATTGTGTGTGCTGCAAGTTTCTTCTGCGATGATTATAAGCTTGTCCATGCTAAATTTAAAAGTGAAGCAAGGCAGAAAACGTATCGCTGCTATAGCATCTCCGCCTCCCTTACAGATTTCTACGCTGGTGGGTAAAGCAATGGGAGCGAATAAAACCGTTGACTTCTTAAGGAGAAACACATGAAGCTTGGATTGGAGTCCAAGCGTCTTGGCACCAACGTTTTTCCAGCTTGTGCAACAGGGCTTTGCGGGTGCCCGATATCCGTTATCCCCTGCCCGAGACACATGCCTCACCGGTAACCCTTTGAGAGGAATTTACTACCCGCAGCCTGGATCCACTATACAAAACAAGCATTAGGTACAATAGTTGAATCTTGGCCACTATGCCCTACGTGGTCTCCGAGGAATGCTCTACCATTGGCCGCAAGATGAATGATCGCCCGGCGATCACACGACGAGGTGGTTCTGAAGTTGAAACATGTCCCGTCTTGGAAAATTGCCAACAAGAAAAGTTTCAACTTCATGTAAGTCTTGGTGATCGCTAGATGGTCATTCATACTGATATCTCAGAGGGGAGAATCACGTACTGGGAGCCTGCAATCTCGAGTTTCCCCAAAGCCGGCAGTCGACGTTTCAAATTAGAAGTTGCTACTTCGAATTTGAGTTTTCAATTTCTTGATCTCGCCGTTGTCTTTTTCCGCGTGCGGAGCGAGGACTGACGGCAATTAGGAAGTCGCTTGTGAGACGAATTGACGATCGTCCGTCGCCTCGAGCGGCGCTCAAAAGGGGAGTCAAACAAGTTGCGCTGCTTCTTCCATTCTCAACGCTGCTGGCTCCTTTACTTCTCATTCTCTAATTCCATCTCAACTCACTCACTTCTAGCTGAAGCTGGTCCGTCTTCTGCGTCCAAGCTTTCAAGCGGTTCAGCATTCTTCTGAAAGCATTCTTCTTGGCTGAAAGCATTCTTCTTGGCTGTTCAAAAGTTCTTCACTCTCATCGAACGACTGCTTGTACGACTCAAAAAGGCTCGAATACTCCTCTTTCTCTGCACGGAATGAGCAGAGTTGACTCACCGCGACGAGAGCCTTCATTTCTTGCCGCTGATTTTCACGCAGCTCCACCTCGACGCGCGCGTCTGTCCACCTGTCGACTACGACTGCAGAAACAAGAAATAACGATGCGAGTTTCGCACTGGCAAGTTAAGGCAGGCACTCGAGGAAGAAGGGCGACTCGAAGACGCTCCTCGTCGACCAACTGTGCCACCGACGGGTTAGGCAGCTCTGAGAGCAGCACCAGGTTGTGCAACGTCGCTTCGATGCCAACCATGCTCGCGGACGCCGGCGGCACGTCCGCCACTGGCTCGTTCCGCGAGGAGGCGGCACCATCACCACCGTCACCCGCTTCCTTCTGCATCACTTCAGGGCCCTCCAACTTATGATCTCCACTTGTTTCAACCATTTTCTCTTGTGTGCAAGTGGATGGACAGGCCCTTCTGTGGGTGCCAGTCACAAAACCAACTCACAACAACAAGAATAACCGGGAAGAGGTGAAACTCGCTCAGAATTGGATGAAACCACTGATCCGAGACACAAAGTCGGCTCACAACTTGCTCACTACATACGGAATACCACAAAAGGGTCTATCCGTAGAGCAGCGGCTGTGGCAACAAGGCAACGAAGGTGCGATTTGAGAACGGAAACGCCCTCTTTTTCCTCGAAACGATGCACTTCCGCGGAAACGGCGAACTTCTTGACGAAACACGGCGGAAGCGCTGCACCAAGTGCCTAGTGAGTCTCAGGTTTGTGCAAGCAATCCAACGGTGGTATTGCCACGCGTCGATGTTTCACAAGAGCGAACGAACGGTGGGATCACCACGCGTCGACGCGAGACCAAGCCGAGAACCGGGCGCGGACACCGAAGTACGAGATTTTAGAAGAAAACTCGTATGGCGCCGGCCAAAAGAGCGCAACCAATACGGCAAAGCCGACTGATCAGTGCTTTGAGACAAGAAGGTGATCAGTGTACGGGTATGAAACGTCTGACTGATCGAATGCAGGTCAACAACAAGTGAACACAGATTTGAAACCTGGCTGCAGCCCCCAAATTGGTAGTCTAGTGGTATGATTAGGTCGAAAAGAGGGCTTTGGCTGGGGTTTCAAAGTAAGGTTCTATCTTGTGTGACCAGAAATGAACTCACTACATTTATATGCACTCAATAATATACGACACAACAAATAAATGAGAGGAAGAACGGACAATAGGGACAAGCAACCGCTTGCCGTCCGAGCGAAATCAACTCAGAGTAAAAAGAAGCGCCAAGAAAGAGAAGGGCAAGGCGCGCACCGCGTGCGTGCCGTGATGAACCAAACTGGGTCAAAGGGACACGAAAGCACAGGTGCTCCCTTAGCGTGGAAGTTAAACGCAGCCAATAATTCACTTTGGTCTATTGAAAGGCCCTAACAAGGGACCAAAAAATTATATCCCTAGTTTCCCATGATGAATGGCAGGGCTATTGCAACCACTTTCCTTCACAAACGATGAGTTCCTTTATGTCAACGCGTTCTTCTTGACCGGCCCAATGTCCCCACAGAGCTAGATTTAGAAAAAACTAACGAGGAGGGTCGCGGTAAGCTGGTCAAGGTTTGCTACTTTACAGGCGAAACTCGACGGAGAAGAATCGAACCTTTCACAGCACGTTTTCTGCCAAATTGGAAGGTGATAGTGCTTTTAAAAACATATCAAATGTGACCCGCTGGACGTCTCTACGATGAAACAGAAGGCTGTTTCCCGAAGAAAGAGTGCCTTGAGGGTCTTTCGGAAAGCGTTGCTGCCGTCCCATTTTCGACCTTCACTTTGTGCGAAGCTATTCTTCCACATTTTGTAAGCAACTATGTCTGTTTTTGGTATCAATATGATGCTTGGCAACCGCTCTAGGTCTGCACATTGGCAGATTTGGAGAATTGAAAATGATTCGGAAACGTTGAAGGCTTTTTAGGCAAATCCGCCGCTTTTTGTCCCTCACTTTGTGCCGGGCTAATAGACGTGATTTCATTAGCAACCCACTTATATTTCGGTCTCATTCGATAGAGGGAGTCTCGATCTGTGTCTGCACATTGAGATAATGGCAGGGAATCCATCATAGTTTGGTCCGCAGTGAATCCATCATAGTTTGGTCGTCACAAAATTCTTTCATCAAAAGGTCTATTACCTCTTTTTTGCAGTCACTATTCAGTTCAAAGCCAGGCTTATGGAAGGAGTTAACTGTAGGGTTGTCGGTGGCAGATATTTCGAGAAACTTTCAACATTTTCATGTTTTTTCATTCATGTTGTCTTATAAATGTTAGTAATAAAGGAAGACAAAGCTTCGGGATAATCGTCACGGATCCATAAAGCCTCTGTTTGTTAGTGCTTCTCGTCTAAGGGTCTCGAAGCGTGCGCCGTCTTGGTAACCTGGAAATCATGCAAGGTTAAAGAGCGATTCTTTCTTGGAACTCTTTTTTGTGCTTCACGAAGGTGAATCGCGTGACTCTGCAAGCGACGGCGTCTACCTCGTCTCAGTCGCGTTTTCACGATGGCGGAAGAGCTGTCCGGCACTGCGACTGTGACCACCTGGCTCATCAATCGGGGCGCCTTCGACAATATTGTTCAGTGAATTGCATCAGAGCGAATTCAAAGCGACGTGTTAGTGTCTCACTATTTCGTCCTGTGAAACAACACAATTTGTAGTCGAACCACGACATTTAAAAAAAGTGCTTGTTTCGTGCCGCTTTGTGGTGTCAGGGCAAACTTGGTCGTGGCTTGGACGAATCGAACCGCCAAAGACGGCAAGTGTGGCGCGAGGAGATTCGTGGTGAGAAACAGATATAAAGGAGATGAGACGATGAGAAGAGTAAACGATTTTAAAGAGATGCCACATCGCGTGCTCCTCCTTCTTGTCATGTGCGTCGCAGCAACTTGTAGCCTTGAATGCGCCATCGGTAAGCCCGGTAGGTATTTCGCCGAGAGGGTGAGCATCTCTGGTTCTCTCCACAAGCTGTTTCAGGGCTGCACGGCCTGCACTTACAATAGAGATATCCCCGAGCACGGCTGTATCAAGCATCCCTGGCATGGCGTCATGCAATGTCCGGTCAGGCGCGGCACCTGCTTCTGCGGCACCGACCACTGCACCGATCAATGGCTTATTGTTCACTAGCATGGCCTTTCTCGTGTTCACTAGCAAGATCAGCTGAATGCTATTGGTTGGAATAAAACTTTATTCACTAGAGGAGTTTCAGATGCGTATTGCTTCAAAACTCGACCTAACGATAAGAAGTCGAGAAAGAAAGACTAGGGATGTCAACAGAGGCACACAGGGGGTGTCATGACAACTCGTCCCAGAACAACTCGTCAGACGTGGGCAAAGGTCGGTTGAACCGGACCCCTCCCTTAAAATTTGGCAGGGGAGGGATGAGAGGAGAAGAGAGGGGAAGGCGATAAGAGAGAAAGGAAAGAGTGAAGAAGAAGACGAGAAAAGCCAGTAGACATCACAGGCGGGAAGACCAACGCCAATGAGAGAAATTCGCGCGCCAAAAAGGCGCTCGCGCATATTTTGATCCACCTTACAGGGAAGTACATTTGGCAAAGCTTTCGCGACGAAACTTTCACCATATATGCAACTTTTTACGCTGAATCCAAAAGTGAATTCCGTTTCTGCGGAATCCCAACGGTTGGCGACATCTTCGGGGATTTATCTCTTTCCAGGAGTTTTGTGCCATTTTCGGAAAATCTCGTTCTCGCACAAGACTCAACCTTTTTCGCTCGGGTTTGAAGAGATGCCTTTGCTGTCTCTAAGGCGTCTCTTTCTTCTCCTTCTTCTGACTTTCTTCTACTCGAACTCCGTTGTCGTCGGAATCCAATGCTGGGAGGGTTATGAGGGCGCCGATCTTCATCTCAACTTCCCCCAAGGATTTCTTCTCAAGGTACTGCACTTAAATTAGGAAAATGGAAAAAAGGAAAAAATATTGTAACCACAAGGCATTTGTTTAGAATTGCGCTCCCGGCGTGATGCTCTGCGGCTGGTCAACAGGCGCAACTCCTCAAGGAGAGCAAGTGGTCGGCAAAGGCTGCGTCAAGCCTGAGATGGCCGTATTCTGCAGCGAAAAGGGCAAAGAGGTTGGCCGAAACAAGGAAACAAGAAAACTTTTCTTTTTAGGCTCTTGCCAAGATTGATCTAGACTACTTTGCTTCTGCATCGACAACGTCAATACGCTTCTGGTCCATTCTGTCGACCGTCGGAATGATTTTCCTGTGAATCATGTTTAAGTTTTTGAAGCTTTCTTCTTATAAAGAGACAAAAAGTATTTTACAACTTAGTATTTTACAACTTGTTAGCAGTGAAAATAAATCTTTGCAAGTGTCAAGGTCGTGCGGCGAGTACATAACTAGAAAAATAAGGCCGTCTGAGGAATTCAATCACGAAAATCTTGCTTGACGTATTTCACCATCACGAGACTCATCACATGGCGGGGCCGTGTTGAACCGCCTGAGCCATTGTTGTTCAACCCTTCCTTTGAGAAATGTCGCGTGGCGGCCTTCTCTCACTACTTCTTCTACTTGCTTCTTTCCCCTTCCACGCCGCCGTCGTTCATTTCTGCGGTCGGACCGTCGAGTGCCGGCGTTGTCCGCCTCCGTCCCCCGCCGCCCACCCTGAAATGATGCTCTAAATTGGCAACTACTTGAAACTTACTTCATTTCGACGGTCGGACCGTCGAGTGTCAGCGTTGCGACCAAGCGTAGTCTGGAAAACAATCAATCATTTTCAGGACCAGTAATAACGCTGGCGCTCGACGGTCCGACCGTAGAAATGGGATACGTTTCAGAAAGTTGCCAATTTAAAGGCATCATTTCGGGAGGGCGGAGGGGGACGGAGGCGGAAAACGCTGACACTCGACGGTCCGACCGCCGAAAATGGGATACGCCATGGTACTTCTTGACGCCATCATCAACATCGAGTACGCAAAGACGTTCGATTTTTTTCGCCATCTTGCAATTTCTGATCAGGTTTTCAACACGTATAACTTTTACTGTTTAGCTTGTTTTACTGAGATATGTGTCGTTGAGCAGTGCTCTCTTCACAGCGGCCTTTGACTCCTTTCAACAAGGTTCCGACACGATTATCTTGCCAACTGGAGGAATACTCATTGATCAATATCGATTGTGAGCTCTTTAACAGCGCCTAAGAGATTTTATACGCCGATGGACCTCGGAGGCGACAGCCGTAATGATCTGCTCCCAAAGCGTCGCTGTTTTTATACGTTTGAAGATCGACCGAAAGGAGTTCGCTCTTCTGAAAGCTGTGATGCTATGCAATTGCGGTGAGTTCTTCCTAGACAATTACTTTTATGTATGTACAAACTGTAGCTTGTGAGGGTTTGAGCGATTGCGGTCGCCGATTAGTAGAAGCGGAGCGCAATGCTCACACCTTTGCTCTTCTCGACTACTGCAAACGAGGATTTGGCGAGGTGAAGGGAGGGTGCAGATTCGCCTCTCTGATCTCGTCTCTCAACTTTTTCGAAGTAATCGCCCAAAAATTTCGCTACTTTCAATTGCGGATGAAGGTTATTTTGCGCTTTCAGAGTTAAAAACCAAAGTTTTCAGTTGAACAAGCTACCCCGTTTTTGGGTGAATCCACGATATCATGCGCTACTTGACGAATTCGTAGAGTGAAAAGCTTTCTTCGATATCCGGTAAATAAATGTTGACCCAAATGATGACTGCGTACATAAGCAAGGATGACGCCTTGCTTGGGATGCTGACAACTCAAAAGCAATGTGGTCGTTCCTTTACTTTCTCACAGGCCCTTGTTTGGTCAAGTTATGTACCGATTGCACTCGAGGGTGGGGCAGTCAGAGAACTTAGAAGATGCCCCACGCTCTCATTTTACGATCCGTCACATCTTAAGTTGTTTTGCTTTTCAGTCGGAAATCATAATCTTCGCCGTCTCAATAGGTGTAATGGATTGCGAAGAAATTCGTCTTCGTTGTTCTCGATGAAGATTCCTTCTTCTTTGTTCCTCCTTGATGACGCGCGATGAATGATTCGACCTTCTGATTGATTGTGACGCTTTCTTCGATTGGTTTCGGCAAGAAAAGCCGTCTTTCCTCGTTCTCCAATCAGCTTTTGGGCCGCGGCCATACTATCAATCGAGAAATCGGTGTATGCGGAAATGCGTTTCGTCGCTATTTTTGCAGTCATCTTGCAACTTGTCAGGTCACAATTCGCGATCACCCTTGTTGAATGTCAGAACAGCGATCTACACAACGTATCGATGCCCTCAGCTTTGTGAGTTTCGGCCAGCCTTCACACAATTTCAGCCGGTTCGCTTTCGCTCGCATAACTATCCTGACACGTACGCAATTAGTGGTGTATTCCCCTTCCCTTGTCGACTGGCCCTTGATGTAACACTACCTGACTGCTTCAAGTTGCACTTGTACAGATTCCCAAAGAACTCCAAGAACCCGAGCTCGTCTCTGGATTGAGGGTAGCGTTGCTGCATGGCTTCATTAAGTCAAACTTCACATTCGGAATGTTTCTAGACGGCGCCTTTGTGGATGAAATGTGGCCTGGACGTTTTCAATTTATTTTTCTAGGCCGCTGGATTCTCAGAATATAGAAAAGTTGTCGCAAGTCTACTCTGTCAAGAATGGTTCACGCTTTGTCATCGAAATTGATACTTCAAAAATTACTGAGAAAATCTTGACATGGGCAGGCTTTCATTTTGAAGCTCAATTCTACGGTAAGCAAACTTGTGGAAGGGAAGTTTGCAGTGGACAAATCTTGCCAATCCGCGGAGTGCTCGGATGCGAAAGAAATTGGCGTCTGTCCGAACACATATGGGTTAGTGCACGAAAGAGCAAAATATGTGAACAATCAGAGACACAGAAGACGATTATACCATCATTGACTTGAGGAACGATACGGACAAGGAGATTTATGTCTACATTTCTCCAAAATGGAACTACAGGTGCTTATTTCAAGCCGCAAGGATACATAAAGCTTAAAGCGCGCCACGCTTCGCTTCTCTTCTATGTCAATATCGATTTCGGCTTCCGTCAAGCGCCACTCAGATCAAGACCATCTTCTGGTGGCTGAATATAGGCTGCGATGACAGCATCGTGAACGACTTGACGGCTGACACGGGCATTATGTACTGTACATTCATCGAAATAGACAGAACATGTTCTTCTTAGGAAATGCTGGACAAATTCCGATGGCTCTGTGGATACGTGGGTTGGAAGGCGAGACGGCGATGTCGGAACGCAGGACTACAAAATGGTGGTCAATTTTACCAAACCTGGCGAAAACTGCGACAACTGCGTGAGTGCGTTTCTTAGTGTTCGAACCATTCGGCCAATCGAAACATGCTGTGGAGAGTCGATTGTAGTATCAGTATGTAGTCTATAACTGTGCTGTCTGAAATTGTTCTCTCGTTTGCAGGTTGTTTATGAAGGCGCTAACGGCTTCGAACTTCTTCTCATAATCGGGTCTTGGAAGACGGGTTAGAATTCTGTTTTCAAAAACGATTAAAATGCAGCCAGCGATGAGCAATGCTCTTCGCTCTGCAGTCCTCAACCGGGCGTGACGCCCACGCTGGACCCTGCTTGGGGGGATACACCTGTTTATTGTGTTGCCAACAGTTCCTTCACAAGTGGCTTCAATTTCTACTTGCCCAATCAAGTTGGTTCAAGTTTTCAAATCCAGTCTAAAATCCAGATTTGTGAGCTATGGTATCCGCCGCCTGGACCGAACCACGAATATCGACTGAATATCCTCGTTGCGAGTATTGGGAAGAACGACCGCGTCGAGCCAGTCTGTGACACTCTCCAACTGGTACACATGCTCTAGGAAGACTAATTTTCACGACGATTTGTAGATTGCTGCGTCTCAATCGTTTGACAATGATCCTTATATATCTTCACCCGTAACCTATTTGGTGCACGACGCCTTCTTTCTTCAATGGAAAAGCGATCTTACGCTCTCTCTGGGTGGTTTCTATGGCGTCGTTGAGTTTATCGGCAGGCTTTCTTTCTCTTTCTACTTCAGACGTCATCCTGCAGACTGTAAAGACTCGATGGAATTGGACCTTCACGGGTTTGGGAACTACACGCTTCGAAACGTCGGCTATCCAAACCCGTACTGTACGCGAGCCGACAACTTTTGGAATGTAAATGAGTCATAACAAGAAATAACTGTTACACTTTTGATTGCTCTTGACAAGTATGCATTTGTGACCGTTAAGATGGAGGGACAATTGCGAGAGGACGATTACCTCATAATCTCCACCGTTCTCAACTCTTACGAGTATACTGACAAAAACGTTTATGAGCTTGTAGAATTAATTCCACAGACGAGAATCCGCCTCAATCAATGCTTTTCGGCGACCAGGTTGTCTTTAACTTGACCATTGTAGGCATTTTCAGCTGCTCGTCGAGTTTCATAGTTTGGCGGAGAACTATTTGGTCGATTTTGATCCGGCCTTTGTATGGCAGCTTCATTTCAATCTCACAAAATGTAGGCTGCATTAAACGAGCAGAGTTTTAGTGCCTTACAATTACTCAACGGAAATTGTGCTCGAATCAGCGACGAACACTTCAGTTGTTTTGTTGTATGAGGATTTCGAAATTGGTAATATTCTGATTGTAAAGTTTGATACCGAAAACAAAAAGGTGTACCGCTAAGGATTAGTGCTGTTGATGGTGATCTGCTGGAAGTGCACACTCTTTGTGTTGATCCATCCCTTTTCATCGAATCCTCACCGTCGCTTCTCCTCTTTGAGAACGAGACATCAGCGTCGACTTTGGCGGACGAGTAGGTGTTGAGCGAACATATGATGTTTGCCATTAGGGATCGAGCTTGTTCTTTCTCTCTTGAGCAAGGAAAGCAAGTAAAGGCCTACGAGTTCTGGCTTGTCGACCAACTTCCCCGAGAGAATTTT
>JAQIXL010001907.1:0-15280 GCA_034700245.1 Poikilolaimus oxycercus | reverse complement strand
CTTGTTTGTTGAACAGTCTGAGAACCGTTTCAAGTGCCTCTTGAAATTGATTAATTTCTTCGCGTTCTGCTTGTCGGCCTCGATGAAGAGGAGGATGAAGACTGAAGAAAGGAGGAGGACGAAATTCGCCGAAGTGAAATTGAAGGTAACTTCATTTGCTCCGCGCTGACGAAGAGGTGCCAATTTCGTTGCAAGTTCAATGACGTCGTTGATTGTTCCGCACAATTCCATGTCTTTAAACGACACACCTTAAGAAAATAAATGTTGAAGATTATTCTTACGTTTTCAATCAGGGCTAATCTGTCTTCCTTATAATAAAGAGTGATCTTCGGAAATAGGAGATTGTTACGAAGTAGCTGTTCAAATTCCTGTCCAAACATGTTTGCACGTCTAAAAAAGAGATCGTCAATGTTTCGTGTGAAATATTCGTACTTCCCAGCTCGAGAGTTAGTCTCAGCATTACATAAAGCTAGCTAATCACTTACAAGTTGTTGTTTATGAATTCGCTGTTGCCGTGAAGGAAGACATCGTTGAACCATCAGTCGCTGTCTATGAACGATTGCTGAGCGCCATCTACGGGCGTCTCTGCAATTCGAGGTTAAATGGGATCTCCTAAAGACCTCGGCCGCACTTGAACCCAAAGAATGAAGAAAATGAAATTCAACAGCGGGCAGATGAATTTATCGAATTTCTCACACGTTTAGCACCTTGAAATCCTCGAGCATAATTCGCAGCTGACTGTGAAGCGCAGAAGTGCTAAACATTATCAACCGATGAGCAATTTTGAAAAGCGCCGACGGCTGACGAAAAAGCGCACAACTAAAGAAAGCACTTGGCTAATGTGGAACGACAGGGGACAAAAGCGCACCGTTTTGCTGAACTCATCAGCCAACTACCTTATTCGGCCCGAATGTCAGCATCTTTCCTCATGCTTCCAAAAACAAAAACACAGGAACGCCATTTCACAGTCTCGTCAGAACCCAATCCGCTTACTAATTCAGGGAGTCAGCTGAAAAAAAATCCACAGATCTCATCCTCATCACTAAAGACGGAACCGGGAGATAAGGAAGAATACCGAAAACGATTCATCTCTGTTGCTATAGCCATCGCCCGGTTGATATATATATGCCCAAATCAACGATCACTAGGGTTGCGGCCGTGTACTTGTACATATCTTCTAGCAGCGCATAATAAACATTCCCGTCAATGATGGTGAACATGCGACTAAGAATTCAAAACACTGGCGACTCAGTTGCGTCAAGACAGTGCCTCGTCGAGATTTCTAGTCAAAAGGCCTTTCTCAGGTACAAAATTTTCAGTTTATCATAACAATGAGCACTCTATGAAATCACTAGAAATGAAAATCAGCGAAGACGCCCTATCCACTCAACTTCATCAGTGTCGTTATCCTCGGTAGATCCACCACGTACATATCCACATCTTGAATTGGACTTGTAGAGCTTCATGTAGTAAATTGAGAGAAGACGTCTCCGAGGTTCCTCATGTTCAACGTGATTGCGGCCACAGCGCCGACATTCGGGCCCAAGTCTAGCATGAGCTTTCCCTGACTCGGCTTCAAAATGGAAAACTGTGGCATTTTCATCAACATGGGTCGACTCCGCTCCTAGATGAGATGTGATCCAACGTTCAAATCCATTTCGTGTTACAAGAGTTTGAGCGCTTGATGCCTTGAACACGATAAAGCGTTGCAGCGTCTCATCGGTCACTCCCGCGAAGTGTTTCTCGGTCCAGCGGTGCAACGGTCGGATAAATTGTAACTCGGCCCAGTGCAAAGGTCGGATAGTGAATTCCTTCAAAGAGGGAGTTTCGTCAAAGAACCGCTCAGAAAGTGTCCATCGTGGCATGCGAGAATAGTCCGTGAATGAAAAGGTGAGTCTCTTGATTGAAAGTGCCTTCACAACCTCGGTTAAGAGTTCTTCAGACGGACCTTTGAGACTATAAATTGACAGACGGTTCATTTCGCCTTCGTTTCCAGCATGGATCATTTGAAGTAGACGAAGCGCGGCGTTGGACTTGTCGGAAAAGCACCTCGCTGTTAAAACGTCCAAGTGCCGCAACTTTCTTCCAAGGAGGCAAAGAACTTCTGCCGTTTTGGTGTCTCCGACTTCTTCTCCAGCGACATAAATTGTGTAATTGCGATATCCGAGATTATAGAGGAAAATGTCCTCGGCCCAAGTCTCGACAAAGAGCCCGTCTGTTGGCCGCTGTCGGGTGAACCGAAACTGGAAGGCCTCGCCATAAACTCGATTATTGATTCGAAGTTCAACTCTGGCATTTGTCTTCTTCGATGAAACAAACACTTTGACGCATCCGACCAATGCTGCCGGTAGATCGAAGCGCTTTTTAGAATTCTTATAAAATTTCGTTGGGAAATCGAAAAACTCCAATATGGAAAACATGATGTGGTCCTTGGAAGGCTTGAACTCCATCTAAGTTCCTGTTGGTCCTCGAAAGGCCACCAGATCTTCATCTCCAGGACGATATGTCCTATGAGATTCGACAAATTCCGATTCTAGACGACTTAGAAGGTCCGATCTGTCAGCCTCGTCCATGCCGACCTTCAGTACGTCGCCGAAGCGACCGTTGCTGAGTTTTCTTTGAGCCCACGCGAGGATGCCATCCAGAGTAACGGCAACTCGACCGAATGACATAACCAAAGAGTTGAAATGCTTGAGATCGACATCGCGAATTTCACAATTCAAGTCGTTGGCCTTGAAAACGTGAAGATCAGGATGCTTTTGAAAGAATCCCTTAGTCAAATCCCATTCGTCTTCGATGTATCCAAGGGGGTAGTCTTCCAGGTCCTGGACGAGTGTCAGCTCACGCACTTGAAGATCTTTGACGATGCTGGAAATTTCATCCTCGTTCACTTCCGTGATGGGCAAGACTAGCTGAGACACTCTTCGGTTGTCATTCCGGAGCCATTTAATCAGTATTTTAGCGAAATCAGCAATCATCGGAGACATCGTCTCAACGATGACTGGAACAAAGTCGGCAATTTGAAGATGAAAATCTTGAAAAGTGGTTGAAAGAAGCAACTTTGTAGTCTCGATCAGAGTCAGCGTTTCTTCGGAAATCCTCCAGCATCCATCTTCTTGCTTGTTAGCGACTATTTCATCGGTCAATTGCCATGGTTGGCTTGCGGAAGTAACAACATTGGCATCGTCTCCGACTTCAATTTGGACAGTGGCCAAATCGTCAACATCAATGGAAAACCTTACGCTCTCTTCGCGATGAATGAGTTGGAAGTTGACTTGAAGAGAGCTTCGAATAATCTTCTGATGCAGAGTCAGAAAATTGTTTAGAATCGAGCAGGTTGAATATAGTCTTGAAATTGAGCGTAGCGGTAAATATGTGAGAATTCGAATAAGAACATCTGGCTCAGCGGCGAGTTCAGCGACCATGCTGAAGAGAGCGCCACTGCTGGGACAGGGGCTGAGGAGGAAATCAATAAGCGACGAGCGGAGAGAGCCTCGCGAAGCGCGCGAGCATAGTGGGCAAAGATTGCACAATATGGCCCTGGGATTCCTGTTTTTGTAAAGGGGAATGCTGACTCGATGAAAAACGCGATTGCTTGAAATGCCGATTCATCACAAGTGCGTCAACGTTTCAGAGGTCCGGGTAGTTTCATTATTACACTTACAAAGTGTTTTTTTTGTTTCCGGTTGGTTTGTCCCTCGAGCTACAGAGCTCGAGCGACGCCTCCCTCGGTTTTTGCTTTGAACAGGAAACCCGCACTGCGGGGATTACACCAAGCAAGATGAAACCAAAGGAAGAATTTTTTTAGAAGAGGTGTGCTCAATTTGCTCACAATCAGATTAGGTCTGCAAGGGAGGCACATGCGACCATTGGGGAGGAATCTGCCGATGCAACGGCTGCAAAGGTCGCAAGGAGCGCGACGTTCTCGACTCTCTCCCCATCGAGCGCGCTGCTGAACAAGCTAACGTCACATTTCACTATTGATTGTTTTGTGCATTATTCCTGGTTGTACGTTTACCGGTCAACTGACGTAGACTGAAGCTGTCAATACTCACGGACAATGCCGCAAGCATACATAGAGCAGCAGATCGCTCAAATGCGCTGTGACGCATGCCTATGTATCCTTGGCAACAGTGGTTGCACCAAAATGCGCGTCAATAAGGTTCGTCACATTCATGCAATACCGTTAGAACGTACAATCTACTTTGCACCAATGGTCAGTGCTACAGAGGCAACTTGCAAAGGGGTCTCAGTCATTGCATGGGTATAAAAACTTTTATGCACGATCCTTCAGCTTCTCCCCTCAGCGATCAGGTATGGGATGTGTGAGCACTCGCCTAGTGGCACGCATCTTATAGGATCCACAGCGAAGTCCAACGCTTGTCCGGGTGGGCACTCGCAACGTCCCGGCATGCACACTTTCGGACAATTGGGCTTAAACATGATTATTATCAAAATAGCAAAACGGTTCCTCACCGTTTCTCGCTTGGCAGTACAATAATCAGGGCAGGTGGACCCGCATGGCGTCCAAACCATGCCAATACTGCATTTCGCACACTCATCCAGCGGAATGCAGCGAGCGTCTTCTGCGTTGATGATGTAGCCAGGCCGACATGCACATTTGGGTGTGCAGCTCCGTTCGCATACCTCAAAGCACTCATGATTTATACTTTGAAACTCACTGTAATGGACGGTTGGCCATTGATACAAACTTCGACGCAATTTGGAGTATTTCCGGAGCAGTCGTCGAAGATCATGTTCGGGTCAGGACAGTTGGGCATCGAAAATGCCATGATTATCATTGAACTCAGTACAAGATGCTGAAGGAAAGGTTAGAATAAGTCTGGTGAACGCCTTTGCGGATACCTGAACGAACATGTCCTAGACAGGGTGGGGGTGGTGCGTGTTTACTCGAGCGTTCCGGTTTATAAATGGAGTGAAGAGCAGAGGGCGTTGGAGCATATCGCCCACGGACGAAGAACGAAAAAAGCGAACAAAAAACTCGATTGGCAATATTATTGTACTTCGATAGATGCCTAAAGGTGAGAAAAGGGAGAGCTTCCGCTGGGGAAGATGAGAGAGAAAGGCAAAAAAATTGGCTGAGTTGACTTGTCGTGGACGCAAAGTCTTCAAAACGAACGGAGAGCTAAAACGCTGTGAAAGAAATGCTGGATGAAATAACCTTAATTGACAAGCAATTGTGAAATCTCGCAAATGTTTTTCTTGACTACTCAAGTCCATACGTGTTGAATAAGATTTTTCTAAGATTTATTTTTTTATGAAAGAGTTGCACAGCACATGGTGAACAAAAGGATAAACATTTGCAAGTTGCAAAAATTATAAATTACAGAGGATTTACGGTTAAAAGTCACAACGAAAAACGTAAAAGCAGTTTGCACTCCAGAAGCCGAACCTCTAATAGCTTCACGTCGATTTAGGTTCTTTAGTATAGCGTCCGCCATTTTCATATTTTTGCTTTTTTTCGGCCACCTGCAAATTGGAAAAAGGAATACTTATTAAACAAACCACACTTCGACTACTTCTTTGTTGACCAATTTGAGAAGCTCAAGCGCATCTTGGAAGTGATAAAATTATTTTGAGTTCTTCTTGTTGACCTTGAAGAACACGTGACATTCGTCGAGGTAGAATTGGAGTTGCAGTTTCATTTCTCGGCGCTGACGAAGAGGTGCCAATTTCGTTGCAAGTTCAATGACGTCGTTGATTGTTCCGCACAATTCCACGTCTTTAAACGGCGCACGTGTGCATACCTTAAGAAAATAAATGTTGAAGTATTATTCTTACGTTTTCAATCAGGGCTAATTTGTCTTCCTTATAATAAAGAGCGGTCTTCGGAAATAGGAGATTGTTACGAAGTAGCTGTCCAAATTCCTGTCCAAAAAATACAAACATCGCGCTCCTCTGGGCATTCGAAAGCGTGCTCCAATTCACGCTCGAGAGCAAGTTGTTTCAATTCAATTTTCGTGACAGCAAGTTGCCTCAAATTGTGGTCCTTGAGAAAGCGTTGTTTCTTTATGAGCTCCTTGACAGCTTGCAGTTCAGCTGCAATCCACTTGAGCGTAAGTTGCCGAGATTTGAGGGCTTGTCTCAAAATTACATAAGGCTAGCTAATAACTTACAAGTTGTTGTTTCCGAATTTGATGTTTCTGTGAAGAGAGACTGTCAGTTGTTGAACCATCAATCGTTGCCTATGAACGATAGCTGAGCACCGTCTACGGGTCACTGCAATTCAAAGTTAAATGAGATCTCTTAAAGGCCACGGCCGCTCTGGATCACAAAGAATAACGAAAATGAAATTCAACAGCGGGCAGATGAATCTGTCGAAGTTCTCACACGTATTTAACACCTTGAAATCCTCGTGCATAATTCGCAGCCGACTATGAAGACGCAGAAGTGTTGCTAAACACTATTGAAAAAGAAGGGAATCCTCGCTAGAGGGAGCCTCCCGGCATGAAGCGTTCAACTTCTTCTCGATCCAATCCGCTTACTAATTCTGCGAGTCAGCTGTGAAAATATCCTTGGTGCTCACCCTCGCCACTAAAGACGGAACCGAAAGAGGAAGGATGTCGAAAACGATTAGTCGATGTCGAAGCAGCTGTCCACCCGTCTGATATAAAAGCTGTGCTCAAAACACAGCATTATATTTCCATTTTTTAGTTTTCGACTCTCTGCCCATCGAGCGCGCTGACATCTTTTGCAACTTCAACGAGGACTTCGAAAGTGGCAAATGCATCTCGCGTTGTGTTTATTTATGTTCAAGCAGCTCAAAATAAACCCTTCCTCACTGAGGATGCGGAAGATGGACTTCGAATTCAAAAGAAGACTGGTGGTTCAGAGATTTCCAGTCAAAACGCTTCACTCACGCACTAAATTTTCAGTTTAACAACAATGAACACTGTATAAAATCAAAAAAATCGGATCAGCATGTTAGTGTTGCCTTGCCAGATGCCATGCCCACGCATCCTCGTCACTGTCCCACTCACTGGACTCGCCATAGCTTTGATGCTCGTAGAGTCCATGTCTCGGATTCACCTTGAAGAGCTCCATGTAATAGATTGAGAGAAGACGCTTCCGAGATTCATCATCCGAGTCCTGCGTCTCTAGATGCTGAGGGTCGTCGCAGTCCCCAGGCCGATATTCTGGCCCGAATCTGGCATGAGTTTTCCCTTTCTGAGTGTCAAAATCGAAAATCGTGGTATTTTCTTCAAACGTGGCCGACTCCACTCCTAAATGAGAAACGATCCATCGTTCAAGTCCATCTCGTGTCACTAGCGTTTGAGCGCTTGATGCCTTGAACTTGGTGAAACGCTGAAGCGTCTCGTCCGTCACTCCAAGGAAGTGCCTTTCGGTCCAGTGTGGCAACGGTCGGATAGTGAATTCCTTCAAAGATTGAGTTTCGTCAAAGAAGCGCTCAGAAAGTGTCCATCGTGGCATGCGGGACCACTCCGTGAACGAAAAGGAGAATCTCTTGGGTTGAACTGCCTTCACAACCTCGGCCAACAGTTCATCAGATGGGCCTCTCAGACCGTAAACTGCTAAACGGTTCATTTGGCCTTTGTATCCGACGGCTAGCATTTGAAGCAGGCGAAGCGCAGCGTTAGGTTTTTCGGATTCACAGCGTGCCGTTGTAAAGCTCAAATGCCGCAGCTTTGTTCCAAGGAGGTAAAGAACTTCCGCCGTCTTGGTGTCTCCTACGTCTCCTCCAGCAACATAAACCGTGTAATTGCGATGTCCTAGATTGTAGAGGAAAACGTCATCGGCCCAGATCTCGACAAATAACCCATCCGTTGGCCGCTGTCGGCTGAATCGAAACTGGAAGGCGTCACTCCAAACGCGACTATCAACTCGAAGTTGAATTTTAGCATCCGTCTTCTTCGATGTAACCAACACTTCCACGCATTTGACCAACGCGTCTGGCAGATCGAAACGTTTCTTCGGATTCTCTAGAAATTTCGCTGGGAACTCAAACGACTCCAGTACGGAAAGCTGAATGTGGTTTTGGGAAGGCCTGAATTCAATCCAAGTTCCCGTTGGTCCACGAAATGTTGATTCATTGAACCCAGACTTGCCCATGACAAATTCTGATTCTAAGCGTCGCAGAAGGTCCGACCTGTCAGCCTCGTCCATGGCGACCTTCAGTACGTCGCCGAAGCGACCACCATTGAGTTTTCTTCGAGTCCAAGCGTGGACGCCATCCAGAGTAACGGCAAGTCGACCGAATGCCATAACCAGAGAGTCGAAACGTTTGAGATCGACATCGCTAGTTTCACAATTCAAGTCGTTGGCCTTGAAAACGTGAAGATCAGGATGCTTTTGAAAGAATCCACGCGTCAGATCCCATTCGTCTTCGTTCCATCGTCGACGTTGAGGGGAGTAGTCTTCCAGGTCCTTAACTAGAGTCAGCTCACGCACGTGAAGATCTTGGACGATGCGGGAAATTTCCTCCTCGTTCACTTCATTGAGGGGCAAGACCAGCTGAGCCACTCTTCGGTTGTCATTACGAAGCCTTTGAATCAGCATTTTCGAGAAATCAACAAGCTCCGTCGAGAATGTCTCAACGTAGTGAACCGTTTCGTCTTTGATTGCAACAAGGTCGACAATTTGGAGATGAAAATCTGGAAAAGCGGTTGAAAGAAGCAACTTTGCAACGTCGATGCGAGTCAGCGTTTCTTCGGAAATCTTCCAACATCCACCTTCTTGCTTGTAAACGACTATCTCGTTAGTCAAGTTCCACGTTTTGCACTTTGAACTGTCAAGATCGGAACAGTTTTCAATCTCAATTAGAACGGAGGCAGAATCGTCAACATCAATGGAAAACCTTACGCTCTCTTCGCGATGAATGAGTTGGAAGTTGACTTGAAGACAGCTTCGAATAATCTTCTGATGCCGGGCAAGAAACTTGTTTAGAATCGAGCAGGTTGAATAGAGTCTTGAAATTGAGCGTAGCGGTAAAAATGTCACAATTCGAATAAGAACATCCGGCTCAGCGGCGAGTTCAGCGAGCATACTGAGGAGCCCGCGACTGCTGGGACAAGGGATGGGGAAGAAATCAATAAGCGGCGGGCGGTGTGAGCCAAGCGCTGAGCGCGAGCAGAGAGGGCAAAGATTGCACAATATGACCCGGACGTTTTGGTTTCTTTTGATTTAAATGCTGACTTGGTAGACAAGCAAACGGCAGAAAATCCTGATTCAGCATTTCTTCCTTATGGTGACAACAGGTTCTGAGGTGGGAGAGTCATGATGCCTTTTTTCCGCATTTCTTGGTTATTTTTCTGGCATTGCTTTTCTCTCTCTACACCTCGACACATTGAAACGTACAACTGACGTATGCTACTCGGATTAAAGGACAAACAAATCACCAGTTATTCAGTTGAGAGAGCACTCAAAAGGATTCATTCAGGCACTAAATCTGCAGTTTGTAAACAATGAACATTTTCTTAAATTAAAACGATTCGGATTAGACATGTCAATTTTGTCTTGCCAGAAAATACGCCCACATTTCTTCACAGCTGTCCCACTCGCTAGAATCGCCATAGCCTTGATGTTCATATTCGATGATTTCGTCTTCGTCGTGTACATGTCTCGGATTCATCTTGAAGGCCTCCATGTAGTAAATTGAGAGAAGACGTCTCCGAGGTTCTTCATCCATTTCTTCAGTCTCGAGGCACGGAGCGCCATCGCAGTCACCAGGCCGATATTCCCGTTCAAGTCTAGCGTGAGTCTTCCCTTGTTTTGCTCTAAAATCGAAAATCGTGGTATTTTCGTCAAAATTGATCGACTCCACTTCTAAATGAGAAGTGATCCACCGTTCAAGTCCATCTCGTGTCACAAGAGTTTGGGCGCTTGGTGCCTTGAACTTGGCGAAACGCTGCAGCGTCTCGTCCGTCACCCCAAGGAAGTGCCTTTCGGTCCAGCCTTCCAATGGCCGGAGAGTGAATTCACGCAAGGAAGGTGTATCGGCGAAGAAACCCTCGGGTAGAATCCATCTTGGCTTGTGGGAACATTTCGTGAAGGAAAAGGTGAATCTCTTGGGTTGAACTGCCTTCACAACCTCGGTCAAGAGCTCATCCGACGGACCTCTCTGGGCATAAATTGTCAGACGATTCATTTCGCCTTGGTATCCAGCATGGATCATTTGAAGCAGACGAAGAGCTGCGTCAGGTCTTTCGGATTCACAACGTGCTGTTGTAAACTTCAAATGTCGCAGCTTTCTTCCAAGTAACTGAAGCACTTCCGCCGTCTTGGTGTCTCCAACTTCTCCCCCAGCAACATAAACCGTGTACTTGCGATGTCCAAGATTGTAGAGGAAAACGTCGTCAGCCCAGATCTCGACGACGAGCCCATCCTTAGGCCGTTGTCGACTGAACTGAAACTGAAAGTGTTCGCCGCAGCTGGAAGCTCTATTGACTCGAAGTTGAACGTTAGCATACGTCTTCTTCAATGTAGCAAATACTTCGACGCTGTCGACCAACGCAGCCGGCAGATCAAAGCGCTTCTTCGGATTCTCGAGAAACTTTGTAGGGAATTCAAAAGACTCCAATATGGAAAGATGAATGTGGTTCTCTGAAGACTTGAATTCCATCCAAGTTCCTGTTGGTCCGCGAAATGTTGACTCAAAATGACTTGATTTGCCCTTGACAAATTCGGATTCCAGGCGACATAGAAGGTCCGACCTGTCAGTCGTGTCCATGACGACTTTCAGCGCGTCGCCGAAGCGACCATCAGTGAGCTTTTTTCGAGCCCAAGCGAGGACGCCATCCAGAGTGACGTCAAGTCGACCGAATGTCATAACCAGAGAGTCGAAATGTTTGAGATCGACGTCGCGAATTTCACAGTTCAAGTCATTGGCCTTGAAAACGTGAAGATCAGGATGATTTTGAAAGAATCCACGCGTCAGATCCCATTCATCCTCGTTGTATCGTCGACGTCGAGGGAAGTTGTCTTCTCCGTGCTTAACCAGAGTCAGCTCACGCACTTGAAGATCCGTGACGATGCTTGAAATTTCCTCTTCGTTCACTTCCTTGACGGGCAAAACCAGCTGAGACACTCGTCGGTTGTCATTTCGAAGCCAGCAAATCAGCATTTTTGAGAAATCACAAGTCATCGGAGAGAGCCACTCACAATCAGGGTGGTGACATTGTTTTTCGTTAAATTGAACAAGGTCAACAATTTGGAACTGAGAGTCTTCAAAAGTTATTGAAAGAAGCTCCTTCGTTGTCTCAATCCGAGTCATCGTTTCTTCGGAAATCCTCCAACATCCATCTTCTTGCTTGTTAGCGACAATTTCATCCGTCAAGTGCCATGCTTTGCTTTTGGTAGTAACAAGATTAGCATCGTTTCCGACTTCAATTTGGACAGTGGCCAAATCGTCAACATCAATGGAAAACCTTACGCTCTCTTCGCGATGAATTAGCTGAAAGTTGACTTGAAGAGAATTTCGAATAATCTTCTGATGCCGAGCATGAAATTTGTTTAGAATTGAGCAGGTTGAATATAGCCTTGAAATCGAGCGTAGCGGTAAATATGTGAGAATTTGAATAAGAATGTCTGGCTCTGCGGCGAGTTCAGCGAGCATGTTGTGGAGCCCGCGATGCTGAGACAGGGGCTGGGGGAGGAAATCAATATGCGGCGGACGGAGGGAACCTCGCGACGCGCGCGAGCTGAGTGGGCAAAGATTGCACAATATAACCCTGGGATTCCTGTCTTTGTATACTTATACTAGCAAACTCTGACTAACTAAGGTTCACACAATGTATTTCAGCAGTTACGTTTACAAAGTGATGGTTATGTTCACCAAGGGCAGAGATGGGCAGCTACTTGGGATCCGAGCACCCACCCTCCCTGGCCACGGGTGGGAAGAAGAAAAAAAAGATCTATCCTCTGCGTTCTCAATGATAGAAGTACAGTGTGTGGTGACAGAGGTCACAAGGAAATCTCTCAAAGAATGAGAAACAGGCAGAGAAGAGGTAAAAATGGGTGGGTGGGTGTCAGAAAGGTGAAGGATGGCATCCTGAGCGGTCCCGAAGCGAAAAGAGCGCTGCGCGCGCGCTTTACTTTTGGCGGGAAGTTCAAAAATGACTAAATTACAGTCATTCAGGGTGCCCGGAAGCCTTCCAAAACTTGGCCGCCTCCCAAACAGGCGGCCGTTTGCGTTTTGAGGGCCGTTCTTGTACTTAAAATGTCGGAAATGATGCGCAGATTACTCTGCAACCGTTCGTTTTGCGCGGAAAGCACGAAAGCTTGCACGAAAATGGCGAAACATGCGTTTTTGCCTGTTTTCGTGCGGGCACCCTGAATCGAATGGGTCTAGGTCAGTTTTTTGACCTGCTCTCTTCTAAGAACTTATAGTTCGAGGTTTGGCGGTCATTTTGAGCCCAAAAACAGGTGACATCGTGAAGAAAATGTAGAATAAAACGCGTTGAGAAGGGAGGGGTTAAGTTTTCAAAAATTTTACTTTAGAGATTTTCGCTACGGGACCGCAAGTTTTGATCTCGAGCTCGATTTCGCGGAAAAGAACATGTGATTCATTTTCTTTTGCTGTGTGTGGCTATCGAACGTCGGCCCCCCCCCCGTGGGCACCCACCCTGGTCCGACAGACCGTCTCTCCCAGTGTGCCTGCCCACCTCTGACCAAGGGGCAATGTGAGAGCAAAGGGGCACAATTTCCTTCCGCCTTGCAATGGTGAGGCCTCTTTTAACAAACAATGGCCACATCTTCGTATCCGGCTTACAGTGGTGAAGCCTCCGTTTGTCTAACAAAGGCCAAGGGTTCCTCTACGACTAACAAAGCTGAAGCCTCCGTTTGTCTAACAAAGGCCAAGGGTTCCTCTACGACTTACAAATCTGAAGCTTCTTTTAACTAACAAACGCCAGGGCTTCCTCTGCGACTAACATTTGTGTAATTCGCATGTACTTGCGTGACCAGTAACAAACGACAGGGCTTCCTCTGCGACTAAAAAAGCCTCTTTTGACTAACAAAGGCCACGGCTCCCTCTGCGACTAACAAAGCTCAGACCTCTTTTGACTAACAAAAACCACGGCTTCTTCTACGATTTACAAAGCTGAAGCCTCTTTTGACTAATAAAAACCACGGCTTCTTCTACGATCTACAAAGCTGAAGCCTCTTTTGACTAACAAACGACAGGGCTTCCTCTGCTCTGCGACTAACAAATACCTAGCAAATACGACGACATCATTTTCTACTCACAAAAATCTCAAAACTCACAGCTTCTTCACTTGCTTACGACGGTGAAGCCTCTGCCCCTTTTGACTAACAGACCTATTTAAGCAACGCTTAGCCCACGGCCGCTATAACGCGTCTGTCTTGTGTGTAAATGCTTGAGACTTCATTGATATTGACCATTTCTACGATTGCGCTCTGGGACAAAAATGGAAAAGTAGTCACTTTAAAAATGTTGATTGCAGCCAATCTTTCAATAGTTTTTCACGCTTCAAAGCTCAATGGGTAGGCCACATGGTCGGCTACCGAATGCACTTTAGAGCGGCAAAATTGCTTGAGTGTTACTCGAGAAACAACTGTTTTTACATCGAAGCAGAATTGCAAAAACGCAAAAAATGCACGTTTTGGCCTGTTTCCAAAGCAACATTTCTTGATGGTTTCTCAGCTTCTGTTGGGATTTCAATAGTGCATCTGAATCAGCTCGATTTGCGCTACAAAACCTGCTAAAGAGCGCGCGAAAATATTGAAACGCGCTTTTTATCTGGCACCCGTTTGAGGTCAATTTTTGCTAAATTTTGGCCGTTTTCGAAACCCGATTTTTTTCAAGGTTTCTTAACTTCCTTCGACCCCGCTATAGCGCATTAGAAAGCAAATTTCCAGGGCTTCAAGATGTGCTAAACAGTTTAGAAAAAGGTTTCATCGTGTTCGAAATCGAGATACTTTGTTAAAGTGTCCAAATACCAAAACGATATTCTCTATACTAAAGGATTAGCGGTCTTTCGTCATTTCGTCCACATCGGCCGGTCGTGTTCTCCAGTGCTCTCCGCCACCGCCGACCTCATCATCCGCCGGAGAGGAACCGCCGACGGTCGTCGCCCTCGCCACACGCTGAGGGAAGCCAACGCCGCCGCCCTCGACACCGCGGAAGAGGGAGCGCCGCGCAGGAAGAGCCGCCGTCGACACCACGAAGCCCCTGCCCACCCGGCACCGGACAAGCCTGGGCAGTACGTCCGCTCTCACGGGACCAAGCCTCGCCTCCCCGTGACCCAGCCAGCGAAAAGCTGTGATTCCTGGGAATAAAACTAAAACTAAAGGATTAGCACACATCTTTGGAAAGTGTAGATAAGTTATGTGACTAACAAGGGAAGGACACTTTTCGACCCCCAGCTTTCGAAACGAGACCCGGACCCCCAGATGCAGTTTTTCACGCTGATTCCGATGCAATTTTTAGTTTTTGCCCAATCCCCCTGGTTCGCGAGATATGAGCGGTTTTAGATTGGGCTATGGGATTGTCATGGACCATCTGGGACCATCGAAAAGGCCACTTTGGTGTGAAGGTAGTGATGCCGTTCAGAAAGATTCTTGCCCCTGGTTCGAGCCCTTCGGCGGCAGAAAGTTTTGCCCGTTCTTTTTCGTTGTTTTGAATGCACTTTGAGGCATTTCAAAGCAAGAGCACATCAATAGGGAAGTGAACGAAGGTCTGTAGGTGGAAGAAGGCTTTTACCTCACAGTCTCCCTGCTTCCTCCCGGTCGACTCATCAACAGGCCAGCCATCAGCCTGCTGGTGTGTCATTAGACTCTAATTTCTGTTGTCTGCAGTCGTCAGAAAGCCTTGACTTTGTTGCGTTGGCCTTTGAGAAAGTAGAGCTCGTTGGCCTTTGAGAAAGTAGAGCTTGTGTCTTCGCCATCGACCGTCAGGCTCTGTATGTTCTCATCCTACTTCATGAGAAGGTCAACTGGCTGCGCAGAAAAGCGGGCGCAGCTAGGGATGAGCGAGGTTGGTGTGCCTCTTCGAGGAAGGTAGGCATTGAACGATGATTTTCGTAGATACAAAACGGAGAAATTGTCAAGCTCATTCCAACGTGGCGTCGAGCCGCTTGCCTGCCTATCCAGTTGGCCTTCTCTTGAAGTTGGATGAGAAATGGAGAGCTTGACGGTCAACCGCGAAGGGGGTCCGGTAAAAAACGGACCGACGGACCGACGGACCAGACGGACCACGTCCGGTAAAAAACGGACCGACGGACCGAACGGACCAGACGGACCGCACCCGGTAAAAAACGGACCGACGGACTGACGGACCGAC
>JAQIXL010001906.1:0-15299 GCA_034700245.1 Poikilolaimus oxycercus | reverse complement strand
AATCTCCCGCTCTCCGGCGCTTTTCAAGCGCGACAGATGTTGCGGCGGGGGACGATGAGTGGAACACGGAAATGAAGGCGAGGAAAGTGAAGGTCCTCTGGTCGAAACTCCCAAACTTCTTCGGAGATCAACTTGAAAGCAAACTTTTTGAACCTTGAAACATAAGACGTCTTGGTTTTTCTTTCTCTCTCTTGAGTCGCTAGCGCCCCTTTGAAGTGAAGGATAAGAGGGCAATGCCGGATTTCTTTGAAACCTATCGATGACGGGATTCTTTGCTGAGAGAGAGAAAGGCATTCCCAGCGAGAATGCATGTGGACAGTACGTGCCGGTCGTGGTGAGATGTGGGGGCTCTCTGTGCGAGTGAGCGAGGCCGGGCTGGATGGCCGCTCTTCTCTTGAAGCTTCTACGCAAACGACCCCAGAGGACAGCGAAAGGGAGCAGCGAGCGCACAGCCGAGCACGTTCCTCGCAGAGTCACCCGTTGCCGGGATTCACATGCAACTTTTGGGAATGCAAACGGTGTGAAACGAAGTCGAGCGCAATCCAAAAGAGTTCTCAGAACTGGATAGATTGTGCGGAACGCTTGGAACCCAAGAAAGGAAGAACTTGAAACCGTAGAGCTGGCCAAATATCAAAACTCGGAGGGAGACGGCAAACTGACCGTTTTGTCAATCTGCTTATCATCATTTGCGGTTGAAACCTAGAAGTCACTCACGTTCCAACTCATCGTCAATGACTATGTCAGACGGGTTTCTCATCGAAACTCGACCGGCGGCCTTTCCCTTCTCAGCACGCAAAAGAGGCCATTTCAACTACTTTTTGTGGCTTTTCTCCCCGTTCCCATCGAACGGCGACTTCTTTTCCAAGCTCTCAAAACGTAAATCAGAAGCAAATGTCTTCACTTCCCCCCTTGAAAAGATCTGCACCGAAAGCCATTCCCTATGGAACATTGAACTGCTTTATTGTAATGTAGACTTCCCGAACGCCCATTACATTTGTTTTCGTTTACCTCTTTTACTTTTGGATTGAAACCGTGCATTCTGTGCGCTTTCATGCAGCGTCAAACTTTCAAAGGTGGCCAAATTAGCGAGCATTGAAGGAATTTGCGACAACTCTCGAGCGACGTACAATAGAGCATCAGAACATGTATTTTGAATGAATCAGAAGTGGTTTTTGTTGAAGTGGTCAAGGGGAAACGTCAGAATCGTTTCGTTAACAAGTGTCTTCACTGCGTTTGATCGCGGAAAGAAACGAAGTTGTTGTCAATGACGTCTGCATTAGGAACTGTCTTCAAAAATGTCACGGCATCAGGCAAAATCAAGGCGTTGCCACGCCGTGACTCTTGTACCCGGAACGAAACCGCTTTTTCTCGGTCAGACGACGACAAGTCGGGTTTGACTGACTTTCTTCGTCAAACGCCTTGAGGATCTCCCGAAAGGAGCTCGGGGTCGTCTGGTTTCCCTGAAGGGGCGAATTTGTGGGGGAAAGGTGCATCATCTCGCATCATCGTCGATGTGAGAGGAGCTAGTTCGAGAAATGGGAGACCGCACGCATTACTTCTGGGGCTCCCCTCTTTGGCCCCTTCCACGTCTCAACGATTGAAATCAATTCTCAACCACGCAGCGCCTGTCACTCTTTGCCATGGGATTTCCCTTCAAACTGTTTCAATTCCACGCAAATTCCACCGACCAGTGAGGAAGCAGGGTATTTAGCCTAGGCAATCGCCTGTTGAAACCCATCGCTCAAGAGACAACACTACAACTCCCTAAGAAACCGACTATTATCTCTCAAAGACTTGTTGTGTTTTGCCATTCAACTGAAACCTCGAAGCCCAGAAACATTTCAAAAACCTCAACGAAGCAACTCACACTCCAATCGAAGAGCTGGCTCCACCGGCTCGGGCTGCTCAGGTCACGAAGGGCCATTTTCACTGTCTTCTCTGACCGCGAGGGGAAGGGGGCTTCAAGGAAATAGACGAAATAGGAAGTGACTCTCTCTTCTCGAGCGAGCGAGGAGAGGGGCGAAGCGCGAGTTGACCCTTTGTCTATCAGCTGTGCGTCTGACTGAGAGGGGCGGTCGGTCGGCCCGAGAGAGCGATGCAAGGGGAAGGGGAGGAGGACGAGGGGGAGAGGGGAGCCTGGCAGGGACGGCCCGACGAGCCATCTTCTCCTTCCTTCTCTCGACACTCGAACACACTACGCCGCGCGCATTGCGAGCACGAACAGTTCTTTTGAGGAAACGTTTAGGAGATGAAGGCAGTCTTCGTTTGATAAGAATTGTTTCGCTCTAACAATAAGTGCATGGACTACCGGTAGCGATTGACTAGTCAAAAGTCGGACGATTATGTCTAGGTAGAAACCGAGACTTTCATAAATAATGTTCGTGAAAAGGTGGCGTGGTCGACTCCCATTGCTGGCCGTCAATGAAGAAGCTGTTGCAGTGTGACTGAAACATTTCCGGAATCTTGGGCATCTTGCAGGCTCAATATCAGCATTGAATCGCCGCCCCATCAACGATTCGGACTTCGAAAGTCTTATTCAGTCAGCTTCCAACCTAGTCGGTTTGACGGCTTGACTCAAAAGTGCTTACAATCGAAGATCTGTGGGGAGAGAGAATTCACGAACGGCTGCTCGCCTTCACGTGCGCGGCCACGTGTTTCGTCGCGCTGTTCAAACAAACAAAAAGCCCCTCTCGCGCTAACCTCACCGCTTTCCCTTCCCTCCTCTCATCGTTTCTTCATCGTCAATCGCCCTTTGCCCTCGACTCGTCCCTTTCCACTTTGCTTTTCCTACTCATCATCAGCATCAAGCCAAGCACACGGCCGCCACGTGCTTCGTCAACAGGCCCCTTCACCTTCCTCCCTCCACCTTCGCCCTCCCACAATCTTCAACCTTTTGTGTTGAACTAACAAGCTCCCGTCGCTTGATTTCCCTCGAGTCCGGCGGGCAACATTAAGTCAGTAAAGGGCTGTTTACGAGGTTTGAGGTTATTTTTTCGAGGACTTGTTGAAGAGGATGCGAGGGTGAGGAGAGTTTGGACAAGGAAACCACGAGCTGTTGTGTTTCAAAACAAGACCTTGGACTTTCTGTGCCAGATGGCGATTTCGTAAGCCTGAGGCAGCATGGTCATGAACACTACACAAGTTCGAAGTCCGAGCAGAGGAAGATAAGCGGATTGCATGCACGCGTTTGTCCTCGAGAGTTGCCAAGCTGCGAGCAACTAGACTTCACTACAAGCGAGTGAAACACTAGACCAGGCAATGGTAGCTCGTTTTTTTCGTTCACGACCTTTTTGAAAGAAATTTATTCCCAAGTGAGAAGTAAGATCTCTTCATGGGACACTCTGCTCAATGTCATAAAGACCGAATAAACAACAATGTGGATGCTCTGTTTGAGAAAATATCAAAAAAAAGAAACATGTCAAGGCTTTGGCAAGGGAAAATGCCCATTGGATCTCTTTCTAAAACAACAAAATCGCTCTTTTTTGGGTCATTTTCAAGTTTTCGATGGATAAATATGGGAATTTCACGATGTGTTTGTGGGTCTCCAGCCCCTAGGTCAACCAACAAAGGGAGAGACCGACTCTAAGCAGTCTGCTATATGTTTCAAAGGTGCAGTGAATGGATCAATTCACAAAACAAGCAAGAAGCAGCAAATGAACAGAGAGTGAAGAAGACGACGAAACAGGCATAAGCAGGGAATATGATGAGAGTGTGCAGTGCTGGAAGGAGAAGGATGCAAGGAAGGAGCGATCTTAGTGGTCCTTCGAGTTGCCATTCGCCACGGGCTTGCCGTTCGGCTGAGCAGTTACGGCATTGGCGGGACGACGTACCAGGCTGGCGGTCCACACAGCGAGCTCCGTGATGCGCTGACGGGCCTCGGCGAGCACCTGGAAGCAATGGGTTTAGTGAATGAATTCTCGGAAAGAAGACCAATGAATTCCCCGTTTCAAGGCATGAATATGCAAGACGAGTGAAGCGCATTCCAATAGACGGTTCATTCAGTTGGCGCTTTGGAACGTTTATTGTAAAGCTACGCGGCAGATGATGCGAAGTGCTTCGCGGTTTGACATTCGCAAGTTTCAAATGGAACTGATAACCTTGGCCGACTGTTTTGGTAATTTTGACTTCGTACACCTTGTAGTGAATGACTCACAAACATCTAACACACCACGTGCATCGCTCTACGCGTCTCGTGCTAGCACGATGAAAATAGCATCGGCCGTTTCTTCTTTCTGTCCAACCCTTCTGACTCTTCCTCTCGCGCTCTCTCTCAATAGCAAAGTGTTCGCGGCAGCGCCAGCACGTGCTCGCCCCGGCTACACATTGCCACTTGGCAGCACACAACTTCTTCGCCTTCTCGCGCTCGCAACGCGGCTCAAAACTCAAAACAGCAGCTGGCGGTTTCAGGCTGCCTGAATTTTGCAGCTCAATGGGATGAGCGCTCAATAGGAGCTGCTTCGAACGAGCATAAACTGAATTTCTCGGTTTCAAACTGTACACATTTGCATTGAACATTCAAAGTGTCAATGAGACCGAATGGGACCCCCTTCAAACAAAAATACACACCTCCTCGGAGACGGCGTAGAGGTCGGCGGCTTCACCAACGCGGGTGTCGAAGCTCTGCACGTAGGCGATCCACTGGTCAACGATCGTTCCGTCGTTCGTCGTCAACTGAAAACTTTCGGCTCGTCTCGGTTTTTTTTTATTATTCATTTGTCCTTTTCAATTCTTTTTATGATTTCATGGAGACCCATTCGTTCAATATTATTCCCTCATGGTAACACGTCTCAGTTCCCTCTCTTGTTCGATGATGTTGTTCAATGGCGCTTTCGCGACTGTTCCACGGGGGAGCAGCTTGCAACTTTGTTGATTTGAAGAAAAGAGAAGACTCAAGAAGACTCAGGGACCCGACCTCCTTGACCTTGCTCATGTTTACTTGCTGTTTACTTCGCCAGGAGCGGTGAGGTACGGGTCGTAAATAACAATTTTGAAAAAACAGCCCAGCTGACTCTGAGTTCAACAGGTTATCTCTCCGGTGAGTGAAGTGAGAGATGAAATTTTGAAGTGTAGCGCTCGAGGAAGAGAGAGGAAGGCAGTGCGGCCGCTCCCAAGGTGGAATGGGGGCTGTTCCTTGCCCGTCTTCGACCTGCCTTCCTTCCTCTCACAGGGCGTTGTAAACGCGCTCTCGCACCTGGTGCCGAGGCCAGCAAAAACATAGACCGCTTCTCTCTCTCCTACTCCCCTCACGTGCTGTTGAAGGGGCAGGGGCCAAACCGCAATTTCAATCGAAAAAGTCAGGACCCGATGACTTGAAAAGGGGCATTTTTCTCCTTTTTCTGCAAGTTGACGCCGTGTTGAAGCATCAATCATCGTCCAGAAAAACAAAGTTGCGGAAAACCAGCCGGTCTTGGCATTTTCCTTTCTTCAATCGAAGAGGAACGATAGGGAAGAGAGAAGATAAAGAACCGGCTGTCAACATGGGCCGGCGAGCTTCTTCACCGCGGACCGGGGGCTATTTTTCGTCGGTTGCTTGCTCGGAATTAATGGCCGAAAGGTTGAGGGGCCCCACTGGCAGACAGGCGCTCAATCGTCGCCTGCACAAGAAGAGAAAGTGGCGAGACCATGCGGGTCGGCTGGTCGGCGCGAAAGAGGGGAGGAAAAAGCTCGGCAGACTCGTGGTTGGCTGAGGAAGAGTTTAGAGGTTTCAGGGAAGAAGTAAATGCTAACGGGGAGCAAGTACTTGTTGGATTCGAACTTCGGGATTTGGAGGTTTTAGGAATTCTTCACATAACGATTTGGAGTGTCACTTTGGGAAAGATGTTTCAACGAAGGCGCATCTAGGAGCGGGTGGTAGAAATTCAATGGATACTTCGTGGATAACTTTTTTGGCAAGCCCAATTGCGAATGGCCACAAAAATAGACGCCGATCAAGACGTTTCACTTCCAACTTATTAGTCGAACGTGAGGCAACTATCGTTATGTCGAGGGGCCTGATCGGATTACTAGTGTTGGTATGACTCCATCCGAAAGCACTGAACTTTTCACAATGCGTTTGTCCACCAGCAAAAACTAGTCTGTTTCACCTGGCAAAGAAACTCTTTAGGGTAACCCAAGCAATGCTGGAGGTGGATCAGGGAACATTGTCTGTGTCAAATGGACATCCTAGCGTGCCGGGGCGTATGAAAGGTTTTAACAAAGTTAGGCGAGCACAAGAGCTTCCATTTGGTTTCTGTGCCGAATTTCTTGCCTGACTCACTTTTGTCTTGGAATGAAATCAACAGACGAGAAGACTAACACGACGTGACGTGGCCGTTTCATGTGACCCCTTAATCGAATGCCCAGGGACGAGAGTCACTAACTGCGAAGGACTGCGATTTCAAGGGACTTTCAGAAACTTCATAATCCCCATGCTGTTGTCGTTTTTTGCTTTCAAAGACTCATCGGCTCACCTGGCTTTTCTTGTCCTTGAGAGATTCGAGCTTGGTGACGACCTGCTGCGAGGAAGTTCGGATGCTCTTCATGAGGATCGCCTCAGGCTGGGAAGCTGCATTGCGCGCCTCCGTCTCAAGCTTCGTGCGAAGTTCCGTCACCGAAGAGGACAGGCCGTTGACGCGGGCACCGGCCCAGGCCTTGCCGTCGCGGAAGGTGTCAGCCTGTAACAAGAAGATTACTCCAATTCTACATTGCTCATAGAAGCCCAACGTATACTGTCTACCGCAGTAAGGCTTCTGTGAATTGTAAACTTTGAAACAGACAAGCAGCAGCAGCGCATTCAGTCTCTTCAGCAAATGACACCGAAAAGAATGCACAAATGGCGCGGCAACGCAGCCCGGATCATCCCATCAAATGCGTGCTACTTTTGCTCGACGATTGAAACCGATAAACCGATTGTTGCAAATGAATTTCATTCGTGAGTCGATTACATCGATCGTATTCTCCCTCAAATGCACCCTTTTTGCTCAAACTCAAAACTCATCTCATTAGACGCCTTTTACTCTCTCCTAGATGAAAGCTGGACAATGGCAGTGACAGAGAAGCAAGCGGAGGTTTTAGAATTCGCTGAAGCCTACCAGAAGGAGGTTCTTGGAGAGGTTGTCGAGGACGGGACCGAGCTGAGCCGCCACCGGGTCGATGACGTTCTCGTGAGCCTTGTCACCGAGACCCTGAACGATGCGACGAGCGAGGAAGAGGACGCGCTCGCGGACTCCGCTGTCAGCTGGCTCAACCGAAACACTGAAGGTGTGAGAGTTGTCAGTTGTTGAAGGAAAACGAACTTGACTCCGAGGATGCGATCGACGATGGCGTTCGAGACGTCGAGGATGGAGTTGCTGTACTCGGCCGCCTTGTCGACGGGAACCTGGAAAGTTGTGTTAGACGTGAGATGGGTAGAGGCCCAGAGTAATCGCTGAAGAGCTTAGCATCTCGTTTTCAGAATTTGCTGAAACGGAGATGTGCAAAACATTTGCCCATTAACTTCATCCTATTGTCAGTCCCCGACTGTTCATTTACAACTTCGAGTAACGGTCGACAGCCGAGGATCATCGCGCAAATTGACCGCAGGCTTTAGAGTTGGCATGAAACCGCTTTGTTCTAACAGTTGCGTGCATTCAATATTTCCAGACACCTCCACAAAGCGATTGAGGTGTTTCCCAAAGTTTCTTATTTAAACCAACTGAAACCGCCCCTCCATCGCCTTCATTTTGCTGTTTTGACTTTTACCAACTTCGAACTTCATCAAACCACCCGCAGCCTAGGGGAAGCCTTGACCCCCACGGACTCGGTGGGGCGAGACCTCCACGTGTGGGGTCCTTCTCCCCTTTCTTCCTTCTTCTTCGCCATCTTCTTCTTCTTCGCCTAACCTTGAAAACCGTCAGCCGGCCGTCGTCTCTCCGGCAAAAAGCGGGACCTGTTGGCCTGCTCTGGACAGGGGGGGGGGGCGAGTAGACGGAAATACATGCCAAAACCATCTCACGTGGAGTCGACGGCCTTGAAGGTTTTGCCGGCCACCCCAAAAACCGAGACCCTCTCTCCCGCCGCCTTGCTCACCCCCGCGTAATCGAGAAAGAATGAAGAAATATCACGCCACTCCCTAGGGGATGGAATAGTTTTTTTTTTCTCTGATAGCCTTCTCTGCCCTACACAGCCATGGAGAAGAAAGAGAAGGAGCCAGGCTAGAGACCGGGCTGTGTTGAAAAACAATAACACGGCTAGGACAGAATGTACCGACCTTGGCGACAGCTTGAGCCTTGGCGATGCCCTGATAGATGCGGTCCTCGACCGCCTTCTCGGCGCTCACGGCTCCCTCGACAACGGCGTTGCCGGCCTTCTTGGTGAGGATCAGAGAGTCGAGAACCTGAAGTGAATAGGTTTTAGGATGGTCTTTGAGGCTTACCAAGTTGGTTCCAATGACACCAAGGGAGAGCGAGAGCTGTGTGGCGACGACGGCAGCGCCGATTCCGACTGTTCCGGTGGTCACCGCGACCTGCTTCGTTGTAGCGACGGCCTGCGAGGACTTCTCGGCGCCTGGAAAGGTTTTCCCTTCTTCTTCCTGGGCTTACTGTAGTCGTAGACGGAGGTGATCTTGGAAGCGGGCTTTTCGAGGTAGGGTTCAAGGTAGGGGAGAGCCGCATTGGCGACGGGCTTTCCAAGTCCCGCAACGGACTCGGCCACACGAAGAGCACGACCAGCAATCGGGACATTGTCCTTGGTGTAAGAATATCCGGCAAGAGCCTGAAACGTACTTGAGTTGGGGTAATGGAGGCATACCTGTTGGACGAGAGGATTCTGATAGACGCGAGCGGCAAGTTCCTCGACGGCTGTGGGCTGTGGGACGGTGTCGGACATGTTGAATGATGAAGAGGTTGTTGAGAGGTTTTGGATCACTGAACACAAGGCAAATTTGAAGATGAAATTGAAAACATTCGCGTCGCGATCGCGCGGGGTAGCACTGAGAATTGACAAGAACTTCATAGTAACGCGTTTGAAACGCATTGAAGAACCAGAAATGTAAGAAGAAACAATGAAGAGCGCTTCAAGGTAGTTTCAATTCGAAGACGATCAACAACGCAAGGTCAGGGCGGAAACTCGGGATTGTCAAACTTCAACTTTCAGCAAACTTACGAAACACATGAAACCGTCAAAATGTCGAAAGCGCACAAAGAAGGAGCAGAGATGAGACAAGCGAAGAAGAGAGAGGGAGAGCCCCGACCTTCAGGCTCACGCGCGGCACTCGCGGTCCACACTGACTGAGTAGTGACGGTGCGGGGCGTGGGAATCTCCTTCTGGCTGGCGAAGTGCGAAAGAAGAGCGAAGAAGAAAAGAAGAAGAAGGTGAGAAGTGTGGCGCGAATGTAGTGCGAGAAGACGGAGGAGTTGGGTGAGGATTGTCTGATGAGGTGAAAACAAGGAAAAGGAGGAAGAGTGCTAATAAGGGAGTGATGCTCGCGTCATATTTCAGCGTATCAATCTGTGTGCATCAAAGATCAAGAAGAGACGAAAACAAGAAGTGGTTGCAGAAACGGCGAGCGAGCAGGAGATCCCAGAAAGAAGCGTTGCTAGGAACTGCTGAAACCGCATTGTGAACTGAATGTTTGCGAAAGTAAAGGGACGAAATCGAACGACACTCAGGTGTCAAGTGACAAAACATATTGCCAAAACGGCGAAACCGAGAAATCGTTGTTTAATTGATCAGGCTTCCCCAGCTCTCACTGATGCCGATCACAAGTTGACGATTCAAGGCCTCTCTGAAACAGAGAAACTAATCAACCTCAAACGAACATAAATGAAACCTGCCCAGTTCCATAGAACAGTCGGGCTTCGAACCAGCGTATTCATCAGAAATCTACTTGCAACTCCTCTATTCCAACGACGTGCAAAATAATCCGGACTGCGATTGAATTCTGAGTAACAAGCGGCTTGAAACACTTTCACACTTTCACGAATCGCATCCATTTTCGACAGCGACATGTTCAAGAAGCAACCGAGTCTCACAAGGAACGTTCAAAACGCCTTTAATGGGAAGGCCGGCAGAGCTTCTACATCAGAGCTGGATGAAACCGACGTGTGGATAATGCCGTCAATTTGGTTGCTCAAAGTGCTGTAGTGAGACTTTCCAAACAATGAGAGGTTGCCTTAACGGCGAAACGCTACCGGAATTGCATCTCACAACAAGCCAGTGAAGATTATTTGTGATTGAAACTCAGCAAGCCGGCTTCAGTTATTCTGGTCTCCATGAGCAAGGAAACCAAGGTGGGATATATCAAACCCACCGTAATCAAGAAATTCGTGCGGCCGCGCGCGCGCACAGCGCCAAGATATTTGTTCGAAACATTTCTTGGAGTTTCGTCTTTTGTTTTCTTGCTTTTCTCGCGTTTCAACTTCTTCGCTCCTCAAATAACTTGTATGTGATTGTTGGAAAGGAAAGCTAACCTGTTTGAGTACCTAGTCAGCTATTCGCTTGCTGGATTGCTTACGCTACAGCTTGATAACCTTGCGATTGAGATGCGAATTGACGATATAATTATGCACGTTTAGCTCCTGTCTTTATGTTCAGAAATGAAACTCATTTGATTTTAACCCGCGCTCTCCACACCCATTATCCAACCGAATCGCCAACTCTTTGGTCAAACTGCTTTCCTACATGTTTGCGTTTCCTAATCATTCTGACGAAACCGATCATAATTTCGCGTTTTAATCTTGTTTCTAACTTGTTAGTTCTTACTAAATTGCTTCTAGTCGAGTCGGGCAGCGTGTTCGAGGGCTGGCGACGCCCGGTCATCGCGCCACTCTTCTCTTCATCAACTAAAGGTTAGTCCATTTCTTTGCTCGTCCCCTTCTTCTTCCTTCCTCCCTTCACTCCGTTCTTTTCGTTGACAACCCAATGTTCAATCACCATCTTCCCCCTCTCTCTGTACCCGTTCGTTCATTATCGGAAATTGCCCTGACCTGTCCGTGTGTTTTCTTTTGGGTCCCCGCGCTTTGCAAACGTGCGACCCGCGAAGGGTCGAAGTCGAACCCGGAGAGGCTGACCGTTAGTGGGCGGTGGGTGGTTCTCGATCTTGTTGTTTACCACATGAAAACCGTTTCATTGACAGCCGCTCCCTGCTCCCTTCCCTGAGGAGCCTTCTTTCTCCGTGCAAAAACGCCTCTCCTGGATCTTTGTTCAGCAGAAAAAAAGCGCGGCGAGCAACGTGTTGTGCAGTGGTTTGAGGTCGTTGTGTTAGGGAAGCAAGCAGCGGGGAACTGGGCGTGAGAGAAGCGGGGTATGTGCCGGTTTGTGATGTGGCGGTTTGGGGCCTTCATCGGTTAACCCGGACAGGGATCCCCATCTCCCTCTCTCCCCGCACGTCCCCTTCACGTGCATTCCCCATGCACGAGTGCGCTATCTTTGCTCCCTTCGCACAGCAGCAACAGCGCCATCCTTTGGTACACTCCGCAACGTTCTCGGCGCGCGCTCCTCTTCCACGGCCCTTGGACTTTTTCTCTGTTTTGAAAGAAGAAACACTTTCTGACGCAACCGTTGCCCGCCCCTTGGGCAGAGGAGAGGGAGAAGTGCTAAAGAAAGCACAAAGTACCCCCTGGTCAGGATCATTCGTCCTCTTCCTTCGCCTTGCCGGGCTCGCTTGTGTACAGAGAATGCCCATCTCACCACAGCAGCTGCAACTGCTGCGCCCACTAATTTTAGACCAAATGGATTGAATGTCGGTTGAAAACAAAACAAAGTTCGACGATCCCGAGGTAGCCCCTCCGAGGAGAGGACAGGTTCATAAATTCAACAGGACCCCAGGAAGAAGTTTGGGGAAGGAGAAGAGAGAAGAAGCAGCGCGTCGCGCGGAGAACGATAACTTCACGTGAAGAAGACATGGGAGAGAGCGCGTACTGGAGAGTGTAGGACAGGCGGCCGATCGGCGGGCGCCTTCGCCGTGCGCCGTGCAGGCGGAGAGCAATCACATAGGTGACAAAAAGTTTGGGAAACGAGAAGAGTGAAGAAAAAGGAAGAAGGACTTGTGGACTTTCTGGATGCTCTTTGAGCAGGAGAAGACGAAGCCCAAGGGACGTTCATGGTGCGTGGGATTCCTTGACCGGTAGCTGTAAAGAAGAGATGGAGTCTAGTGCGAGTGAAAGACTAGTCGGCAGAAGTTTGCGCTTGGTAGGGAGACGTGGCCATATCGATGTCGAAATTTCGAGACCATTCGAAAAGTGTCGTCAACTTTCCAAATTGGGTTTTCTTTGAGAAATTTTAGTTTTCAAATGGCACACCTAAGAAATCAAGTTTTGCAGGAACGATCGCATGCTGAGTGGTTACCGACTAGCGAGCCGCTTACCCGTTCGAACGATCATGAAGAAGGGTGGCGCGTCGAAGAAGGCCGCCGCCGGTGGCTCGGCCGGCTCTTCCACTTCACAGGTACCAATTTGTTAGTGAAAAGCTCTGCACTACGCGGTGGCAATAGAATTTCCTTCTTGAAGAATCAAAAGATAGGAAGGGCGAGTCCTGTTGACCATTTTCATTCTTCCCTTCCAAGCACAACAAAGATCTTTCGAGAACAAAAACACAGGATTATCAGCATAAAAATAAAAGACCGGTCTACTCACGATAAGACGACACGTGTAGAGACTCCTCCGCCGGGAACCACTTGATTGATTGTTCAACCTTGCGAGAGTAGAGAGCAGCGGGGTTGCCTTGGAAGAAGGGGGCAGCAAGGGCGGGCCGGAGAGGAGAGGAGCGAGCGAGGACGACCTGACCAGTGGCAAGGACTGTTTCAACCCAACACTGGACACTCTTTGCCGGGCCGCTGAGGAAGGTGCGAGGGGGTGGGCCGAGGAGAGGGGGCCCAGCGACGCGCACGGGGTGCAAAGTCCGCACCTAGGGCGTCCTCCTCCTCCTGTTCCTCGTCTTCGACGCCTTCTTCACAGACACGTAGTTTACGTGACTAATCAGTTGCGGTTGTGGAAATGCTCAATGGTGACGGCGCTTTGGGGGTGAAGAGTGCCAAAGTACAAGATTGAGAAAGAGTTTCTTCTCTCGCGCCATTTGACTCAAACTTCATGCTACACTGGGGTGATCCTCGCTTTCGCACAGGAGGAGAACAATACGAGAATGAGCACACTTTAAATTGGTCGAGAAGGACGCGTAAACATGGCGGAGAGTGAAAAATGAACGTACTATACGTGACGGAATGAGTGCAGACTGTCTGGTAGTTGATTGGATGGAAGGAGACCTGCACCGCAATGGAAGGGTGTCTCATCCACGCTTTTATAAAAGGAACGACCGGAATGAACGCGGTGGGGGAAGGAGGGAAGAAGGTAGTCTAGTGTGTGAAACATAACGACGCCGGGGGGGGGGGTGACGAAAGAAGCTTCAAAGGAGCCCCCACTCGGTGAAGACACGTATCATGGTGCATCGCCTGTTGCACGCAGGCTTGCTCACTCGAGCAAAGGGCGACCCCGCGCTTCCACATAAGAAAGGACAGAGAATGCTCGCTCTTTGCTGCGGCGAGCAAGGAGAAGGTTGCAAAGATGAGGCGACATGGGAGCATAGTCACTTTTTCTTTCCCCCGGAAGAATACGAAGAAGGGGAGAAGAAGGAAACCTCGGACCTTGTCCTGTCCACTCTTCAATTCTTGCAGGTTACGAAAGAAGAGGAGCGAGCGGTTTCGTCGAATGCACGTGGACAGATCGTCATTCGCGCTCACGCCAAGCCCGGCGCGAAAGTCAGCGCCATTACAAGTTTGTTTAGATTTCTGTTTTGTAAACAATAATGTAAACAAATTTAGATGTGGATGAGAACGAGGTTGGAGTGGCGATAGCGGCGCCGCCACGCGAAGGTCAAGCCAACGAGGAGCTTCTCGCGACGGTTCAGCGAGTCCTCGGCCTACGCAAGAGTGAAGTCGACTTCGATAAGGCAAGGAAATTGCTGAGCTAGGCAAATTTTTTGTCAAAGGGTTTAGGGAGCGAAGTCGCGGTCCAAGGTCCTCCTAATCACGACGGATCGATTGAGCGCCGAGGAGGTGTTAGAGAAGTTGAAGAAGAGTGCCGAGGAATAGTCTGCTGATCTTTTGATGTCTTGAATGTTGATGGTTCTTTCTTCTTGCTGTTGTAATAGGCGAAGGGTGCAAATAAACGGGATCCTAGTTAAAGCTTTTGAAGGAAGAAATACAAGGTCTCAAGTTGAGCAATGTTCAATTTCTGATGAAAATTCCGAACGGAGACGGTCACAGAAGGTTGTTGTCAAAGAAGAGCGACCTTTTCGGTCAGAGCAAATAAATTCTTTCTGTGAGTAGAGAGAAAAGGTCAGAGGAGCTAAATGGTCACCTCTTCAACGACAGGCGTTCGATAGTCTCCTTGACAACTCTCCCTTCTTTGCCCGTTCTGATAAGCTTACTGCCGAGTAATACTTTTCTTTGACGAAATGATAGGACTTGTTGTGGTTGTTGCGAAATAGTTTGTGCACACTACAACGAAACATCGTGATGTTCACAGAGCGTCGAGGGCGAAGTTTTTGTGCTCTTTTATCTTTGAGAAGGCAGAGTGTTGTATTCACCCCGTCACCCGAGGTGGCACCAGCGACAAGAAACATCCGGAGTCGAAAGTCGAAGGACAACAAGCGTCATGCAAAAAGCGGTAACAAGTCTTACTAGTCATGGCGAAAGACATTTTCACTGTGGAGAACTCTCAGTGAAAGTTCAAGGGCTGTTTCTTTCTTCAGAGAAAACCCGGAAAGCTAGTGACCACAAAGCAAGTCAACAAGGAGGGCAACTGAAGTAGCCTTTGAGGACATAAAGAAAGAGTTCGAGAACTTTCTTCAGCGTTCGGGCTGGCCTCGAGTCGTCATCTGACAGCTTCTCCCAGAGATGGCAACTCTCTGCTCGGAAGCGCTTATCTTTCGGTGAAGGTCTAGCCTTTTGGATTTGCAGCCACTTCATCGTGTTGTCATTTATTTCCCTGAAATCTTTCTACAACTTTGTCGAAATGGTGTCATCTTGGTCTTGGATCGGTCTTGGTGTCGAAGTCTCAGAAAAGTTTCGAATTCTGCAGCCAGATCAAAAATTGCTTTCTCGATCGTAAATCAACCCTTGATGGACCCCTGCCTCGTCTCATCACACGACTGGGTTCACGAAGAGCAGTTATGCTCGGCTCGACGACTATTGTGCTTTCCTTGAAGCGTCAAATTGACCCTTCAGGATCTGGTGAAACCCGAGCTTTTTTTTCCAGTTTCAATTGGAAGACTTTGAACTTTGAACTTTATTCGCTTATTTCAATCTTTCCAGATGAGCGAAGCCCCGAGAGGCAGTGGGCGTACCC
>JAQIXL010001905.1:0-15306 GCA_034700245.1 Poikilolaimus oxycercus | reverse complement strand
GCTCTTTTCTCTCATCTGCACCAAAGGAAACTTCCCCCTTTTCTCGCCCTTTGGGCCTCTATCGAGATAGAAATACATACCCAATTTGCACATTAACGACGAAAGATGGTTGAGGTATTGGCTATGTATCATAATTTCGCGCTTGCATCCTTGAGTCTCGATTTGAGCGACTCCGGTTATTGGATGAATCGAAAAGTTCCTGCATGTCGAGAAGTTGACATCGTAACCCTCACAACAACACTAGCTATGCGTTTTGAGATACTACGTCTCGAGCTTCAGCCAGTCACAGGCATTGATTCTTTACACGGCCACAAACCGAGATCAATGCCCTTAAAATGCATTCTGCTTCCCTCCTCCTCCCCTCACTGCCCTGGGTCCGCCTAAAGTTGATACGAGCAATAAACGATTAGCGAGCAGGACGTGGACTAATCCTGTTTCCACTTTCGTTTCTATGTTCAAGTTTGTGGCGCGGCTCTTTTTACTAGCAAGAGAGATCGCATCGTTCGCTGTCATTTACTGTAATGGAAGCCGAGAGGTCGCTGTGATTTTTCTTTACTATTCATGCTTTAACAGGCGGCGTTTCCTTGTTTATTCGTCTTTGGAAGACGTTGGTTTTGAGGAAACAGACGTTAACCGCGTAGAAATATTTGCTAAGCCTTCAAAAGATTTTAACATCTGGACTAGTAGGGAGGTGCGACTAAGGAGTGATTCCACAAATAGATTGTGACATGTCTACAGGTCTCTTGGAAGTTTTCATGTCTTTGGATGCAGTTTCGTATGTCTTTGGATGCAGCTCCGAGAAAGGATCTTTTCGATGTAACACAGCTCACCGTTAACTATTCATAATCGCGAAATAGCAAGCTCCATTTCATAAAGCAAGCCGATTTTCGTACCTTTCTCGGAGACTAAGGGATAGGGATCATGGACTAAATGACTGACACAGTAACTTACAAGCTCGTCATGGTTCTAAATATGAAAGTTTTTGAGAGCGAAAGAATTTGCTCATGGGGTATGTGCCCTTCAAAACGACATTAGAAACATCGCCAGGGTTTCATAGTTGAATGGGGCTAAGGCCAAAGAATATTCGCAGTTGTCTGCACGAAGGATTGTCGTAGGGCTAAGGACACTCGAAAGTCATCAAGAGTGATACGAAGGGCAGTCATGGAGAAGGCTTTTCGGGTAGGTCAAATTGGGTAGGTCAAAAATTTCAGCTTCAATACGTGCGAAAAGACATATTTTTCCATGGCTGCTAAAATTCTTCAGCCTTTCACCGGGAGTGTTTGGTCTCATTCGAATCAGCATATTTTTGTTAATAAGTGTGCAAAGTTTCAGTCGGATCCGACTAAGGGTGTTCGAGAACTGATCAAAATGTCACAATGTCAGGATGTCAGGATGTCGCAAATCACGAAGATTTATATATAGTAAAAAGGATGGGATTTCACATCTTCATTACTCGCCGTGAGACGAAGAAGAGTTGCGAGGGGCCGGCCCTCTTCGCTCCGCAGTCTTTTCTTACCTACAGCTTCGTAACCTATGTGGAAGAACAAGCTAGTGGAACCAAATGTGAATGGAACCTTGTCACGAATGCCCCGTCAGACGGAATTCGGCTTTCTCTTCGAATTATGAACCACATGCCGACCATTCTCTGCGGAATGCTCACTCTCAAACAAAATACAAGCGTTATTACCAATTTAGCGTTCGTTTCCATAAAATCGCTTTCCATATTTCAGCACAAACAGAACGGTAAGATTAGCGAACAGCAACTTTCGGGCGGAGCCCCTCACAATAACGCTTATGACCCATTGTCAGCCTCACATGGAGCGAATTCTTTTCTCTGTCATAGCCGGGCCCTTCGGTAAGAAAGGAAAAAAAATTATTAAATCCGCAGCGTCGCCGAGTTGCCACTACGACCAAATTGGTCAAATGCTTGGCTATAATGATCCGCCAATCGAATGGCTGCCTCTATCACCACGCGAGACGAATGACCCAGCACCGGCATTGCTCCGAAATCAGGCTTTTCTACAACGAAGTCTAATTTGTAGTTCAGAATTGCTCTTGGATAATTCTCGCAGCAAACGATTCCTTGCTCTATTTGGAACTCTTTCATTATAATCTTGCGCTTGATGACGTTTTTGTGGTTACCTATGACGGTCAAGAAGTCTGCCGCGATCTTATATGGTATGCTTTGTGTGACAATTCTTCTTCTCCATCTCCTTCTTTTTAGTTTGCAATATATGTACGCCGAAAAATCTGTACAACTTACGCTTCAAACTTCAAGCTACGGCGTTTCGCCGGGCATTTCTCTTATTTTAAGTGCTTTTAGTGAGTGTTTTCTGCGACTGAATTCTTCGATTCAGGTTGTTCGTGCTACAGTTCAAGCCCACGTGAAGGCATTGTTACTGATTTTGAAATCATTTACGCACCGCCAAACACCGACGAGCGACAATTGAACATTTGCCCACGATTAGACTGTGAATGGAAGGTTTGATTGCTTTCACCGAGAACAGCAGAATTATGAATTCAGCGCCTTTTTCCGAATAGCGTCACGATAAGCGTTTCGTTTTTCAACGGAATTGTCTACGAGGCTGATAAGTGCAATATATTTCTTGATGGGAGGCTTTGGTATGTCTTTGTGAATCCACGAGAAAGGGATTTCAGGATTTCGACAGAAGATTCGGCGGGAGACGAGCCAACAATAACCGGCACTTTCACTGATTTTCGACTTCATGTAGTCACCGGAGATCTTTTGGAATTCGTCATGCTCGAGCGTTATTTCAATGTTACTCTTCAGGTGCTGGATCCAAGCACTACGATAAATGCGCCAAAATCTTTAAATTTAGTAAGAATTCCTTCCGTATTGAACGACGAATAATCTACTTTAGGTGAGCACGCTTCTCGATTTTGGTTTCTCTTACGGTCTAGTCATTATGAGTATTATTCATTGCCTGCAGACGATGTAGCAGGTATTTTTTGGCCGATGATCGTGAAGCTGAAGTAAGGGATGGACACAATAAAAATTACATATTCAATTTGTCCAAGTTGCCTCAAGACCCGTGGGATGGGGTCTAGAAAACCTAATAATCGACATCGACTTTGGCTGCGTGCTCGGCGTACTCTTTGATGAACTTTGCAGCGCTCCATTTGGTAGATTTCCGCGCCTTGGTTGATGCCACGACGGGGGATGGCAATATTTTATTCTTTCAAGCTTGACACTCAATGTCAGTTAGGCATCAGGCGCTGACCTTAGTCGGTTTCTTTTGGCAGACGCCACCGTCAAGAATCTTGTTGCACTCGACATCAAACCAACGTCCGTCCTTATCATGAAGCATCACACAATCCTCGCGTCCATTCACGTTGTCCGGCTGTGTAGCTTCCCAGAAGGTCCACGTTGCATCGCTGCCGTCGGGATACCCGAAGTCGAAAAGGCCTACGTTCGAGCGATGGGCACCGATGCAAATGTCGGATTTCGATTTCTTCGTTGCCTTCTTGGCCAGATCAAGAAAAAAGGCGATGGCCTCATAATTGGGCGTCTTCGCCAGCGTCGCACCGGCAACCTTGCACAATTGCTCGAAGACTAGACATCCCGATTTGTCCTTGCGAATCAGCTTATAACAGTAGTTCTTGTAGAAGGTCCATCCGTCGTCGCACTTGAGACCTTTTGGCGGCGGCGGTGGAGGCGTCGTCACGATCTTTGGAGTCTCAATCCAATGGCGAAGTGTCTCCACCTCGTCGACCTCCCAGGGTCGTCGCAGGGAATCGGGATCATAGTCATCGTCGGGCTCTGCATTAAAGACAGAAACCAGAAGAGTGAAGAAAGCAACTTTCCGCATGGCCAACCTTCAAGCATTTAAGGGTATTTATCACGAAAGGTAAAGAAAGGTCAAAAAGGAGAATGGAGATTGTGAGGGGGCTGCTGGAACAGGGAGTAGGGCGTGCTTGAGAGAAGATTGGGCTGTCGAAAAAAAGCTTACGTGGACTAAAAATGGACGACACGGGAGCGGGCGTCGAAGTCGGGTTTTAACTCGTCTTGCCTTCTTCGCCTTCAAACGTCGCCATCGAAAACAAATCTTTATGAGCACAAAATTTGTGGCTGCCGACAAATTTCCAACAAGTTTGAACAAGTTCGTTTTCAGTTCGCTTCGTGGTTAGTAGGATTGGAAGCGGGTTCGAGTTTTTTTTTCGAGAAAATCTGGAATCAGCTTTTGTCAAAATGGTGAATCAGCTCGGTGACCGAAACAAACCAGTTCTCTGCATGTGACTCTGTTTGAAATTCAGTTCTCGCGAGTTCTAACGCCACCGAAGACAAAACCTTTGGGAGCACGCCCCACAGGCAATGCTGAAGGTTCTTCGTTTCATTGGCTGCCTTCTAACCCATTCCATCACTTGCACGGCGTTTGAGTTGCTTGTCGAAGTAAAGGTTGCGCCAAATGCTTAATTCAACGCAAACCCACTCATTGTCAGTAGCACTTCTTCGGGGAAATTCTCGCCGTTGTCAAGAAAATCCAGAAGTTTGTCGTTGAACTCGGTAATGAGTGCAGAGTTTTGAGAGCGACAATTGGCGACAGCAGCTTGATAGGTCAAACGACGACTTTCGACGAAAAGGCAGCGGCCATCGAAGTACTTCCAGTCCTTGGGACAGTCTGAAAATTTCAAGAATTCTTCGCATAATTAAGAACTCACCGCTGTGGGCGACGAGGATGTGCGGACCGGCTTCGTCATCCAACAAGACTTGCAGGTTTTTCGTCCACTGTTGCCCTATTAAATGAGTAACAAAACGAAGAAAATCACCAAATGGAGATTGGAGAATGAGTGGACGAGTGAGCCTGCCCATACTGACGATGGCAGCCAAGGCTTGCGCCTTGCCATTCACAAACGGGCCCGTCTCGCGATCGGCACAGTAGCTCATACGGTTGAAGCTGGGACTCCTTGAGTTGTGATGCAGTATCAGCAAAGGGAAGATCTAAACTTTTCTGGTTTTACTCTTGTTCAATCATCGAACGCTTTCGTGGCTGCTAGAGTTGAGATGAAGGACATTATCGGTAATCCCGCGAATGTTCAGATCGGGAATGCCCTCCGGAAGACAATAATTGTCGGACGGAATTGTAACGTACACCTAAACGTATGTAACTTACTGAAACTCACAGTTGTGGAGGTCCCCGAAATCTTTGCATACCAGTCTTCGATGTCGTAGTCACTGGCTTGTGGGCACGCCACAGTTGCTATCTACAAGACTAACGGGTAATGAAGCAAACTCTCATACTAAGAAATGCGTAAAAATGACCTACGATAATGTTTCCGGCATGTTTGTTTAGAGTAGCGTTAAAATGTCTCGTGAAACCGGTCTTTGAACAACAACATTTTGATTCACAGGCCGTGGTTGGCAACTCGGAAATGGATTTCAACGAGCCAACAATTGTGTTCGCCTCTTGGGAGTCAGTAACAACGGTTTGGAGCTCGCCTGAAACCTGGCATTAGAAAGCCCTTTCAGGGTCTTCTTTAAAGAAAAAAACGCGATTAAATTCACCGTCAAGTTCAAAATAGTAGATGAAAAAGTTGAAGGGCTTTGCGTTAACAGCCGCAACATCAGCGAAAAAGCTCGCTGCACCAGTTCTCAAGGCAGCGATTGACTTTCTGTATAACAAATAGCAAGTATATCTTTATACCTAGAACACTTACTGAGTATTGGATGAGAGCTCGATAAGAATCGCCACGTCCTGAGCCGCTGTAGCAAGACGAGTTGGAGCTCCTTAAAACGTATTTCATCGAACATAACGACTTGCCAATAACAGCGATGAGAGAGCACAAGTTCACCCAGTGCATGATGTTCGTTGTTGGTCACGAGTTGGAAGCAGCAACCGACTGGAAAAGTTTGGGAGACTGACAGCGTGCGATAAGACAGTGGTGCTAAGCTTAAGCTGTGCAGAAAATCTTCTCGGGTTCTTTCCACCGAGTTTCTTATAACCGTTGGCGAGGTAGTGGAACGTATGTATAACATTCTGCACTGAAAAGTTGGCGAGGGAGGTGGTAGGCTTGCTACATACAAACCAGTGATGGCAGTTATTTGTTGCACGCTCGCCTTGATCTGAGCTTCTTTGTCACGGCTAGGACAAGTCCATTTCTTCGCTTTTGTTTCATTTCTACGTTGCTCGATTGTTTACCGAAAATAAGACTATCACTGACAATGCAAGAAGTGCAAGTTCAAATCTGTTCGAGGTTGTCGACATCGCATTGAAGAAGCCGGTTCCTCACAGTGCCGATGAGCAACTGTTTCCCGTAAAAGGCAGCCACCGTGGTCCCGCTCATCGCCCGGCCATCATCTGCGTAAACTTCACGAATCGACTCCGAAGTGTAGTCGTCTCTGAATGTTATCCGCAGGACCTCAAAGAAGCATATTCACGAAAAAAATTGGAAGACACCTGTGCCGGTGAAATGGCTCCCTCGACGCCTTCAAGAAAGTCTCGAGTATGGCCGCCGTGCGACCAGCAACCAAGCCAAAGGCCGCCTTCTTCGTCGAAGCTTAAGTTATCGGGCGAAATGAAGAGATCAATCTTGTTGACTATCTCGATGCTCTTGAAGTCCTAAACGCAAAAAAATGTTTTTGAAGAGAACACACTTTGGCCAGCTTGTAGACGCCAACGAATTCTCCATTCGGAGAAGCAACAAAGAGATGCGTCCGCTGTTTATTGATTGTTAACCCATTTGGTGACAACATTCCCTTGGCGGTGTAATGGGAATTCTGAAACTTTGATTTTCCTGAAGGCTTCAACCTTTCCGTCATAGTAGACAATGCTTCCTCCACGCCAAAGACTGAGTATCTCAAGTGTATTTCCAAGCGGAGTCTGCGAGACGCCGTCGTTTGAGATCAAAAACGAGTCCGGTCCGAGTGCGATTATCTCCTTTGGCCTAGAGTCAAAGAGGTCTTTTTCGATAAAGACTAGACTACCTGATAAACTTCTCATCACGAATTGTTTGCACATGTTGTAGAGTTTGTGACTTCTCTTCGTAGTCGAACACCTGACATGTCTAGACTGGCCCTCTTCACTAACCTCAACGCTGTGCTGCCAGTCTGGCGGCGCATGAGCGATGACAAAAAGTCGAATCTTCCCGTTCTCGATGTGAGTGCTTATGCCGTGAGGAAAGAATTTGGTCTAGACCAAAAAATCCGAATACAAGAACGTTACCCGATCAAGGTTGCCTTCGATTTTAAGTTTCTTTGCCGTTCTCTTGTCTCCAGTTTGATTCAAATCGATAAGAAAGATCTCGCCTGCAAAACCCGCCTGTTTACGAGGCAATCTGCACGACAACCTTTGATGCCCTCGCGTTGCTTCAGATAGTAAACACCCGATGACACAAAGGCAATGCCCTTCGAGTAGATGATTTCAATGTCCTCGGCTCCATCTTCTAAATCAAAGCGCTCATTATTGTTTCCCAATTTAAAAATTAATGAAAAAAAAATTAATTAAACGCACCAATGCCTTCCACATAACGACAAGGACCCGGTCGATGAGAGAAGATGCGCTTATTAATGTCGAGCATGTAGATCACATTCGCGACAAAGGCGAAGAGCACGCCGAGCACGGCGTAGAGAAGAATTCGCCCAATCATTTCCCCTTTCACACTGCAACAGGACGGCGCCTTTTGATACCAAACAACGTCCGTATCAGGAAAACATTTTCGGCAAAACAAATCGCAAAATGTTCAAAACAACAAAGGTTCATTCAGGCGCGTGAAGGCGCTAGCATGAAACTCGATGAGGGGCGCACTTTGACAACGTGCTAGAGCGTGGCCCGCCGCGCTTCACCTGAGACGAATTATCGGGAGAGCACGCGTACTTTGTAGTGTGAGTAGTCTTGCTTTAGGAACTCATTGCCAGAAAGTGACGTTCTCTCTAGCAAGAAATTAGCAGTATGATGGTGAAGTCAGTTATGACACATTCATGCTCCTTTCTTCACTTGAAGAGCCCCGAGATTCTATCTGCAGAGCGCAGTGCGCGCATTTATCACTTCATTTCACATCAGTGAGTTAATTCTTACTTTCTTTTTTCGAAGTTTCGAAGGAATTTTCACCTCTGGACATCGCTCCAACATGGTCGGACTTACTGCATGAATGTCGCATAAGAGCCCGCGCGAAGTCTCAAATTGTACTGGCGATGCACTCAAGGCTTCGCCTTCAAAAAAGTGTATACCGTATTGGTCATCAAGAAAGCTTGCGATCTAGCTGCATGAATTCCTTTTCAACCTTTATGCACGTTACTTTAGGGTGTGCAATATTTCACCAAAAATGTTGTTTTTCTACAATACAATATTTGTCCGGTTGATCAGAGTCTCCTCCTCATTTGACTGTCAAACATTGGAACGACGGCGCCCCAACACGTCATCTCGTGCTTTGACCCGATAAAGACGACACCGAGAACATGCCCGTCTCAATCGTGAAGTTCATCAGGTTGCTTGTAATGGACGGCGGCTATGGCCACAATCGAGCACATTCTGAAGATCATGTTTGCGGAGAAAATAAGAGGCTTGCAAAAGGAGTGAATCCTTGTTCAACCACTGACCTCTGACCTAAAGACTGCGGATTTTGTTGCTCCACCCAAAATTCATTCCAATACGTGCGCTGTTGGCATCTTGAAATGATGATTTGCTGCGTTTTCCCCTTTTAGGCCGCTGACTAAGATGACCGTGTGAGCATCGTCTAGGGATGGCTGAAAATAGATTATTCTATGGGACCACGTCACAACGGAGAAATTTAACCGAGACTTAGACCGAAATCATCACTTCGCTAGACGAAGTGACGCTTGAAAGAAGCTGAAAATAACACGACGTCAGGCGAAGAGAGCACGTCGTTGACAGAATTTCAACTAGAAACGCTCCTCGTTCTTCAAGTCATATTGGCCTGTTAGAAAAGCTGTGACAGTTTTGACTTTTAGGGTGGTTGTTTTTTTTCGTTGAAGAGGGGGGGGGGGTAGATATCTGAAAGCCTTTATCTCGTTGAAAGTTTCACAGTAAAACTCAAGGCACAGTGATCACATGAAGGGTGCACCGGGCAAAAAAAGAGACTGGATCAGAGGGTACTGATGTTGACTCGCCGAAGTGAACCGCCACAGATGTGAACCGCGGCAGGGCACCGGGCACCAAAAATTTTCATCCCTCATCGCTTTCTCGCATTAGGCGTTTTTTTTCGAAAAAGGACTGGGCAGACCGGACATAAGCGTTTGTATAGCCCTGGTGCATAGATCTATCAGTCCCGGGCCATACTCATATTATTGATATGATATATGATATGATATCTTCTTTCTGGCCATGTCTGCAGTAAACTGACAAGTGAGTTGCACAGTCCACAACCAAGCGTACGAGGCCATTTTCGAAGAGAAATATGTTCGCGTCGATCACCATCTGCAGAGTCAGAGACTGACAAAGCTTCAAAAGGTGCGGAGGGTGCGTGGATATTTTGAGGCGAGTGGCAACTCTTGGAATCTCGTCGTATCCTTCAGACCAATGTAGTTGCTTTCAAATTCACTAGAGTTTTGAACACGTTCAAATTGTAACACAGACACCAAATCCGTTTTCAGAAGTTGTTCTCTCTTGTCCTTTTGCCCTCCGTGCAGAGGAATGGAGGGCAACTTTTTTCTTTCTTTAGTTCACCAACGAGGTCCCTTTCAACTTCATTTTAGTTTTGAGTTCTAACTGCTCTTTGCGCGGTAAAACCCTATTGAGAAGTTGTCCTCCTTTTACAAGTCCTTTTACAAAGAGGCATTTTTCTTGTCCTGCCCTATTGTCCTCCTTTTACAGGGACCCACTGTTGAACGACCATAGGCTCATGTTGAGGAAGTTTTGGGCTTTTTGCGAGGTCCTTTAAAGTCGTGTTTTTACCCGACGACTCTGTTAGGGGCCAATGAAGTTCAAAACTAACCGCACAAACTAATCTTTTTGGTAGCATAACCGCATTTAGACCCGTTTTGGTTCTCTATAGACGCCGCAGACGGAGGAAGACGACGATGACGCGGCAGGGCCCCTCGGCTCCAGCCAGACTCGAAACAAAGCGGGATTGCTATTGTTTGAAACCGCAAGCACATGTGTTTCATACCAAACACAAACCCCAGTGATCCATTGCGCGCGTGGCGAGGGCGACGGCCGTCGGCGGCTCTCCTCCGGCGAACGATAAGGGCGGCAGTGCGTCGGACGAGGACGAATGAGGTGAAGGGCCGTCTCAACGTACTACAGTCAAATTGCGGCTTTGATGACAGAAGAAATATTGCAAAAATTGTTTTTGGAAGTACTGCAGGGTAAACTTGGAAATGATTTTAGTATCGTGTTCTTGATGTGCATAGATAAATAAGTAAGTACATGGAAAGATGTTCGGTAAGAGCGACAAAGTTTGTTCTTATGTTTTTCAGAGCTTTAAAATTGAAATGGTATTTTGCGGAGAATTTTTCTCCCTTCCCCGCAATTCACACCCAGGCGCAATTCCCAGCGTCGGGTTTTTGAAAGAGGAAATCGAATGGTTCAGATGGCCGAACGCGCATTTCAATCATTTTTCAAGACGCGCCGCAATCTCACCACATGTTGCCTTGCTTCGACCCGTGCTCTCATAGATGAGCGGTCGACGGCATTGTCGCATTGGGTTCGCGCCCGTCGCGGCGCCTCTTTTCATTTCGTGTTCACCCCGCGGGCGAAAGGACCTCTCTCACAGCTGGCTTGCCTCCTCGCTTGACATCCTTGTGACGTGCCTTCAAAATACGATAACCTAGACCTTAATATGCCACGTCTTCGATCTTCCGTTTATCTCACTCAGCTATGTTGCTTGCTCTTCATCCTCTTCCCCCTAACAATTCCTGGCACGAGATTCCTTATCCATGGCGGCACTGGTTTGAAAATGAATAGGACGTCATCTTCCGCTTTTCTTTCGCATGCTGCTTTTTCGCATTTCTGAGGTCAAATTCAAAAAGAATCGAGCAACCCGAATGAATCACTGCAGTCACAAGCTGCATTCAGTTCGACACTCGGCATCTCGGGACGACACAGCGTCTCTTTTCATTGCTGTCCTGTCGCAACGAACCCCCCCCCCCCCCTCCGACGTCTCCTTCTTGAACCTTTGTTTTGCCAGTCTCGCGCTGTAAGTGAATTCCAAGACAAATGGGTACAGTGAAGTCAAAGTGAGCGAGAGTGTTTGGCTGCGAGTAGTGAATGGATCGGGGGATCGGGGAATTGGGGGGGGGGGGGGGTTCTGTGTTTCATAGTAGAATGGGAATTGTTCCTTTCGAAGACTTCCTTGAAGGGAAAGTGCGAATTGTATCGCAAGTGGGGTCCTATAGCGAGATTGAATGCCTGTTAACAGCATCGCACGCAAAGTGTTGAGAAGTCAAACGGATGAAAAATGGATTGATCTTAACTTCTTCACCCTGCAGTACTTCGCTGGCCCAGAATACAAAGAAAGACCTCCAACCCCTCGCAAGCAGCTGCAGACGTCTCTTGTTTATTACCATTAGAACGAAATAAGTCTTCAACGTTTAGAGAGTTTCGAGAGGGGGGATTCTTACCGCTCAAGATTATGGCGTTACTTGCGCGTTTCGGCTTCTTCTCTTATGGCCCTAGCGTCTTTAGTCAATTCGACTCATTCCTCCTTGAAACTTCGACAAGTGCTCATTATCTTTTTTTCTTAGAAATTGTTCTATCTTCATCCCTCCTCTCCTTCTGCGATCTGAGATCAATAAAAAATTAATTTTTTTGGGAATGGAGGCGTGCATTTTCATGATCCTTTCCAGGTCTTAGCGCTTTTAAAGGGCTTCTTGATCGACAGTAAAAAAAATCAATATCACCTTGATTTTTTTTACTTGATATGATTCACACCCGAGGCCCCTCTAACAACAAGCGTCAAGGTGTTCAATGCTGTTAGTCCAAAAAGGGCAATCGACCTCTGTGTAAGATGGAACAGTTTGAGCTAGAAAGGGGTTATAGCACAGAAAGGGAGGATGAGGATAGTAGGGGAGTCTCAGCCAGGGTCAACCCGCACGCTCGGCAGACCTTTCTTGTCTCCTCCTGTTTTCCCAAACGAGCATCTCTCTTTCTCTCTATTTTGGCGAGTACGCGTATATTGACGTCGTCGTGCATTTTCTTACTGTACTCATCAATGGGGTGAATCCAATAAGGGAGCAGGACCTTCAGTCCAACAATCGGGCGAGGCATAAGTTTCCGGAACTTTTTCAAAAATGTTTCTCTCGAACTTATGAGCATCCCTCGTCCGACCCTTGTGCCGTTTGTGTGTGGCCCACATCCAGAGCTGCGCCTTGCCGCTTTTCCAGCGCACCGCTTCTGTTACAAAAACCGTGCAGCGTTTTCCTATGATGAAGGACGAAAAATGACGTATTGCTCACGGGGCGTTTTGTGCCTGACCGAGTAGCAATTACCGCGCTTGTTTTTGTGCTGAGACATTATAGGCTATACTTCCATGTTTGGCGGTGAGCTGGCGGGGAATTGAGATGATTCGCAAAAAAAGACAAAGGCGTCAATATCAACTACCGAAGCACGCTGAAATCTGCTCAATTTCGAAAAAATCAATTCTACTGACATTGATTCGACTGAACAGAGCAAATCAGCTCACGCGCTAGTTCTGGCCTGGTACTACGCCCATCCTTTTTGTTGGCACTATTTTTGTTGGAACTTTTTGTTTAAGCTTGTTTGATATTAGCAAAAAAAATTTTTTTTTATTGTAAAACGCAGCTTTTTGCAATTTCCAGAAACTTATGCCTCATGTTTTCCTCTAACCATAAATATAAACACATACATAGCAGAGAAATGAAAATAACCACAAAAAGAGAAAAAAGAACAACAGCTAAAAATAACGGGAACAACAGGGAATGCCTCTCGGTCTTCGAAGAACGCATTTATAGCATTAGAAAACGTTCTCTCACACGATGCAGCCGGAATCTTCCAGCACAGTTCGGAACAGTGACCGAGCAGATGGACAAGAATTAACTATATTGTTTGATGAAGACTTTGTAGAGGAAAGTGAAGTCGACCCGATATGAAAGCTCAACCATTAAGCTCATTTGTCCGTCCTCGGTTTTTACTCACTGGATGACGATACTACAATATGTCACCGATTTCAACAAGATCCGTGAAAGCGGAACTCTGTTCCTTGAACGGCATGGTCGACATTCGGGGCAAGCATGACGGCCATATCTCAAGCCGCCGCTTGTCTCACTCTCTTTTGATCCTCCTTCTCAATCACGACTTTGCTTTCTTGTGGTCCCCTTTTATTTCTCAAGAAGATTCGTCATCGACCTATTGCTGCCATCGTAGTTGGCCGATGCAGCAAATGATGAATGCAGCAGAGTCTGCATCTTAATGTACTTTCATGGAAGCAACTAAGGGAAGCAGGCTTACGATTAGAGATGAAAAGACCTAGAACAGAAGAGGACGAAGGTCGCAAGCGATGACGTGTCTCTCGTCTCTCCTGCGATTGTTGCACGGAAGTTTCCAATTCCTAGAAAACATGAAGATATCGCCACCGTTTTTTTTTGCCATACACAATGAAAGCGCGCTAATAGAATAATGCTGACCACTCTTGCAAGATCTTCCAGGCTTCTCTCCCTTCGATCATGGATAACTTTATCACTTTACCGAGTGAACAAACGGTCATTCGAGCCGCCACAGTGATCAAGCTCTGTCTCGCGCCAATTGCCGTCACCGGCCATACGGTGATAATCTCCAGTATTATCTACAAAGGCCATGTAATTCGCAAATATTTGATCACCAGCCGTGCCCCCGCCTCCGGCGGGGTCCCGGCTGGCTGGGGGGCTTCGCCCCCCAGCCCCCCTCTCCTAGAACAAAAGGACAGTGTCCGCCTCCGGCGGACACCCCTTCAATTCCCTCTGGGATGCTCTCCTCCTACAGCAACTCTCAACTGCCTCTTCCCCATCTCCAATCGACCACGGAGCTGCATAGAATACCTGGCCCCTCTTCTCCCCCTCGACCACTGAAACTGCATAGAATACTGCCTCGGCCCCTCTCCTCCCCCTCAACCACAGGAGCTGCATAGAATACGGCCTCGGCCCCTCTCCTCGCCCTTTACCACTGGAGCCGTGTGTTCAAAACCTTCCTTATGCTTCCTCCGACTCTGCCGGCGCCCAGATAGTTTCCAGAAGTACTCCCTCTTCATTTTCAAAACGGGCAAAAGACCCTAGAAGTGAAAGGAGTCGAACCCGAGACCCCCAGCGTGGAAGTCTAGCGCACTACCCACTCGACCACCCTAAACCGTGACATACAGACCGACACAGGTCGGCGTTTATTATATGTAAGGATGACCTTCCGAAGTTACAGTTCACAACGAGCAACGATTACCTTATTTCTCTTGGAGTTTCAGAGATTCTGCTCACTTTTGCTGCCGTTCCCGAAATAGTGCGTTTGCTCAGAAAATCTGCTCAGAAGCATTTCTGATTTTCTAGGTCTACGAAGGCTTCAAAGAAAATAGTGATTTTCCGATGGGAGACTTTGGCTGCATACTTATTACGTGGATAGAAATGGCCACTATGAACGTCTCAGCAATGAGCGTTTTCGCAATGGTCGTGGAAAGGTTTCTGGCCATCTGCTGGCCATTAAGAGCCAGGTCTTTGTTTAAGAGAAAACCAATCAAAACGACGGTTCAGGATTCTGCTTCGTAAAAGAACAACAAAACTGATCATATTTTTTTCGTGGTTTATTGCCACTGCAACAAATTCTGTTCTCGTCTTTACATTAGAAACAAATGGAGGAAGCTGTCAGCCAAAAGAGGATGATGTCGCCCTAAAGGTGAATCATTCCGACAATCTTCTTTCATTGTCAGGCACTGGTCCTCGTCGAATTCGTCTCCTTGTTTTTCATTCCGGCAGTCTTCGAAGGGTTCGCACTTATGAGAATACGAGCAGCACTACGAGGGAGTGTACAACTGAGAAGCGAGACTGCGCATTCGGTTGGTTGCCGATTTTTAATCGCACGTTGCGAATCTTCAGGTCACCAAGATGATGTCAGTGATTGTCGTCATGTTTATTATTTCTTGGCTCCCGTTTCGTTGCGAGATGGTTCTGCACGGGGTTGTGCCACACATGATCCCCAAGTGGTAGGCAAACCGATCACACAGACTTGTTTAAAGGGACACTAGCCTCAGAAATGAAACTTGCTTATCTTGTGCAGAATTTTGTGCTGAACAAGTTTGAAAGAATAACCATGAGGCGGAAAAGCCGAAAAACGCTCTGAAATGGCATCCCGAGTTTCCCGCCAAAAGCTTCAAATCCCTGAGCCAGGGTGATCTAGGGCATACTGTAGCGTTTGA
>JAQIXL010001904.1:0-15308 GCA_034700245.1 Poikilolaimus oxycercus | reverse complement strand
AAAATATGGCATTAGTGCCAACAAGATTGACGACGAAGACCAGGACTTCAGAGTAAACGAATAGCAGTAACTTTCAATTTGTCGCAGATGTCAGGCGACACATTCCTCACGAGAGAGCAGCGGCTGAGGCCGACCGCTCTCCGTGTCACACACGAGAGAATACCTGTCACACACGAGAGAATAACAATCAGGCACCGGAAGTAATCTTCACCATTGCGTGGTCTAACTGATGATTCTGTCTTGTGACCGTCAATCGCCAGGAGAATTTCCCGAAGGGGAGCACTTCACTTGCTCGAACTTCAATCAGCTTCCATGACAACGTGCCGATTACGTATTTAGCGTGCGCGAAACAAACGAACCTACACCATTATGCTAGCGAATATGATTGACTGATAGTATCGCTTTTCATCTGCACAACTATTGAAAACCTTTTGAAACAGTAAACTTCAAAATGATGAAAACGCGTCAAGTTTCACATCACGGTAGGAGATTGCGAATGTCAATCCAACCCGCGCCTATTACCGTTCAGCTCCGGCGTTTTTCAGACTGCAAGGTATCTATTGTATCGTATTTTTCCACTTCGTCTTCTGCCTTTTCTCTACAGTTCCTTTCAAGACAAAAAGGAGCCTTTCTCAAAGAAAAGCGTTGTGCATTTTGTTCGAAACACGAGATCCACCTCTCGTTACACAAAGTCACAGACTTCAGAGGGCAAGCACAGAAATCACATCGACTAGACGAATGCTTCAGAGAGACTGCCTTCTTCTCGGAATCACAGGAAACTCAAACACTCTTTTCAACTTCGTTCGTTTCTGTCTCTGGAGTGACTCCTCGAAGAACTATCCCGACAGTTGACTGTCGCAAGGCAGAATTATTACTAGTCATAAGCAGATTTCTTCATCATCGTAAGCATTGGAAAACACTGAAACAGAATATGAAAGGGGCAGGCCGAGTGAGGTCATCATCGTCGTTGTCATGGTCATCCAATGAGAAAATGTAAAGAACTCAATTCGCCAGGAGAATAGAACGCTTCTCTCGCTCGAACTTCACCCAGCTTCCATAACAAAGACGATTATGCTCCTACTCTGCCTGACCCTTTCATATCCTGCTTCAAACGTTCACTGACGATTGAAGAAATGTGCTTGTAATTGTTCGACTAGCAATAGTTCTGCTTTGCGACAGGCAACCGTCGGGATAATCCTTCGAGGAGAACTGCATAGGCAGAAACGAACAAAGTCACGACAAAATCAGCCCGCTCGAGATTAGCGATCACTGCCTGACGTGGTCCTCTTTCAAAGAGTCGACGCAACCGCTATCCTCCTGGCTATGGGCATTATTCCGGAATTCCCCCGAGTAGAGAACACTTCGCTCGCTAGAACTTCAATCAACTTCCATGACAACGACGACAACTGCTCAATCCTCTGCACTTGGCCGCCCCTTTCAGAAACTTTTTCAGTGCTTTCAAAAGATCGCCAAGTAGCCGGAATCTGCTAGTGATACTCCGAGTGGCAATGATTCCAACTTAAGACAGGCGACTACCGGGGGAAGTCCTACGTCTGACCAGGACACACTTCGCAGTCAGAAGCGCGTCCGAAATCTGCGAAAAACCACTAACACAAGAATAGCTAGCAATCAGTGCGTGAACGGCTGTTTTCACAGCGTGGATGAAACCGCTGACCTTCCACGAATGAACATCACTCAGCGCCGAAGCCATACAACCAATTACACTTGGTCGGCAGGGTCCATTCCGGCGCACCGAACTGTTTTCCTTTACGCCCTGCCAGAAACCGTTAAGCCATTTAGCCTGCCTTGGATAGAGAAATGCCAGTGTAGCAATCGATCATCGCCGCCGAAACTGTCAAAGCTGCGGGAGAAGTCCAAGACCGTGAGCACATTAACGTTGCCCCGGTCAAAGTAAAGCGTCCGAAACTGCTGATTCCAAGCCTGAAAAGAAAGAAGGAAACTTACATCTTCCTTTCGATGAGCCTGCTCTGCGCATTGTGACAAACCAAAAAAAGCCTCGCATCAATTGCCGGAACAACTGTTTGCCGTCTGATACTGAATTCCTGAAACCGCCAGCTAGCAATGCAAATCTGTGTCTCTTTTTTCCTTTTCAACAGGATCGGTGGAGAACGCTGAATAAGATAATAGATCAACGACGAGATAGTCCGCCTCGAAGATGAAGCAGCCAATAGCCAGGCCAGTCCTAGCATATTCCAGTACACCTGCTTGTTGTCTCTTATACGTTGAATGAAACCGACACGTCATTCAATGTGCTTCACTGATGAACAAAGTGTAGCAATTGAGAGTCAGGAACGTGTGTAAGACAGATCGCATCGCTGCCATAATGTTGCTATTCATCTGCAAAACAATTCTAAAGCTTTTGAAACGGCAGACTTCCAAGCGTGAAAATTTCCCCTACTTCAAAATGATTGAACTGATTCGAAAATCTACAACAAACGTTGCACATACCGCCGGTGCATTGCGAGCATTTCTAATACTGAGCTTTTGGAACGGTGAACTTGCACGTGAGTCTTACACGCCTATTCAAAGGCTTAGCTCTCTTCTTCTCTCCCCAGTTCCTTCGAAATGCAAAAGGGCTTTTCTCAGAGAAAAGCGTCCTGAGTCTGCGATGACTGTTTCTTATAGCTCCTCCCGTCTCTATGGTACCTATTTATTGAAACGCTTTTGCCGAGATGAAATTGATAGAGTAGGGGAAGACGGGAAGTTCTGGAAGGCTCCAAGTAAAAATGCATTTCGCCAGCGGCGGGTTGAGGTGGAAGGAGTACGAAAGAAAAATCAGAAAAAATTCTGGAAATATCGGAAAAAAATCAGAAAAAATCGGTAGAAATGGGGAAAAATACAAGAATCGCTCGGAGATTACGGCAGTATAACTATCCCGCTTCGCCCATGCGCCCAGCTCTTGCGTTGAATTGCTATTACGTTTTTTGAATTGCTACTACGATACGTTTCTCGTACTTCTCACACAAAGTGCGACTAGAAGGTCTACACAGGATGGAATCATTGCCGACCTTTGATTGCCTGACTATTGTAAAGCTGCTGAAACGTAGATTCGAAAAAGTCTGAGAACAAACTGTTTCCGCAGCTTCTTTTTTATTTTCGATGAGCTTGTTCAGCACAATGTGACACACCAGAAACTGTTGGATATTGAATTCCTGAAGCGGGCAATTATCATGAAAGTGGCGATTTTTTTTCTTTACAACTTTATCCCCGGAAGTGAAAAGGGCTGGATAGAACGACAGCTCGGCGAGTGCCTTTCTCTCTCGGTTGACAACTGTGAGCACAAATCTACTCCTTATATAAGTAGATCAGAGGAAAAAGGTCTGCACTCTACCCAATTTAGGATTGAACTGAATTCTGCTCGTTTATTCTATCGTGGAGTGCCATTGCCACATTGCTGACAGCTTGCTCATAAAGACCTCTTGAAACGGTGCTTTCACGGACATTTCTCGCCATGCCTTCCGTTAATTGTAATGCCTTTTGCCCTTCTCCTCCACAAAGTGCAAATACAGAAAAAACACGACTGACCCAGAGCAGATGGACAAAGCTGTACTGCGGTCTATTTTAGAATTGGCTTCTGCTCGCGAGAAACCCTCGACGCCACACAGAAAGATAATAATTCTGTCTTGTTACAGTTAATCGTCGGATAACACACCTCGATGCTCCGGGAGACAAAAAAAACTGGCGCCAACAAGCCCATCGCATTCCAGCACAAGAGACTTTTTTCTCTTATGTGCTAAATGAAACTGACAAGCCGTTCGGTCGGTCTTTCAGGTGAAAGGCTGACCCACAAGCAGTCAACAGTTAATACGCGTGCGTGAGAAGCAGCGGAAAGCTCCTGAAACAACCACCACTGACCTTATTTTCTTCTGCAAAACCGTTGCAAAGCTTTTGAAACGACCGATTTCTTGAACGAAGCGGGGGTAATTTTCTGCTACTGCTGCGCGAAGAATCATGACAAGAATAGTGGAAATGATGAAGAAACAAGGGGGCTTGAGAAGGGCAACAGAGAGTCGCGCGAATTTAGCTTGCGCGACTCTCCTCGAAGTTTCCCTTGACAGGGGTTTCTGATTTGGAGCATCGCTGATTATTCAATGTTCGACACTAATGTAGCCTTGCTCTATGCATATTTCGACTAATTCGACGACGGGGAACAAAACAAGACCAAACTTTTCAGCTGGGGCGGGGTTCTGTGAAAAAAAGTGAAAGCCCCTACTTGAAACTGTGAAAAGGCACTCTACAAAGAAAATGCACACATGACAGTCCACGCAATTTTTCAACTCGACGTTGACTGCTAAATAACAAAATTCGTCATTACATGTTCGCAGAGAATCAATCCTCTTGTCACCCCCAAAGTCACAAACTTCAAATAGACTGCTACCCCAGGAACGATTGTCAAGCGACAGCCACCTTTTTTATATAGAACTCCTGAAACGGTGGCTTGTTTTAGAACTGAACTGAATTCTGCTTTATTCCTATTCCCCATGAGAGCAATGCTGGATGGCCTGCTGTTTGCTGTAGCACTCTGGAGAGTCAAAAGATAGATGGGAAGGGCAACGAAAGGTCACAAGGTTCGACATGCCACGAAGGAAAATTTGTGCGCCTTTCTGTGAAGTGAATCACCATGGGGAATTCCCCCGAGTGGAAACACTTCGCTCGCTCGAAAATCAAACAGCTTCAACGACAACGACGACGATGACTTCGTCTCTTCACTCAGTTTGTCCGTCTCCCATCAGTCCTGTCAACCGTCGGAGAATTCGTCGAGGAAACACTTCACAGGCAGAAGTGTCGAAAATCATCAGATAGACCATCACTTCATCTAGCGACCACAACCTTGAAGCTTTCATTCCAAGACTCTTTGAAGCCTTTATCCTCCTGGCAATAAACATCGTTCACCAGCCCCGATGACGACAACTAATCGCTGCATGGTTTCTAAGTCTGCTTCACAGAATCTTCGGCCAGCTTATGAAAGCGACGATCGCTGATCGCAATTGCACTACAATTGCCGAGCTTTTGAAACAGCAGACTTCAGCGCGGAAAAAACATTTCTAGTTCGGCAAATTAGCTCTGCATTTCAAAAGCGATCATCTCGCGCACTGACGGTAAAACTGGGGATTTCTAATATGGAACTTTTGGAACGGAGAAGTAGCATTACGATTCCTAACGCAAAGTCAAAGACTTCAGTCATCACTGGGGCAAGCACAGAACCGCAGCGACTAGAGGACAGCTTCAGAGAGACCGCCTTCTTCTCAGAATCACAGGAAACTCTAACGCTTTTTGACAGTTTCTCGTTAGAGCTACTTGCTTGCAGAGTTTGAAGCCCCCACTTTTTCTGTAGTGAGATTGAGAAGAGGAAAGAGAGTTCCAGTAAGAGACAAAGACAATCGAGTGATCAAAAGAGTCCGATTGCACACCCACATATCGTGTGATTTTCCGTAGTCTGAAAAATTGTTGCGCCTTGCAACCGTCAATCGCCTGGAGAATTCTCCGAGTGGAGAACACTTCGCTCGCCCGAACTCAAGCAGTTCTTTCAGAGTTCTTCATTATGGCAACGCTTCTTCGCGTGCAGCATTTGATGCGCTTTCCTGTAATGAGATTGAAAAGAGGAAAGAGAGTTCCAGTAAGAAAGAGGAAGTGCAGAAGACGGCGAAACGAGTACTTGCCGATGTTTTCCAAAAGAGATGGCTCTGGGAGGTAACAAGGCCTTCGATGGCATCCAGTCTCATCATAGCCAGCACGAAATTCCCAATAAGAGACGCTGTCCGAGAGGATTGAGAATCGGCCAGAACATTCGATTTTCAGCTTTTTGTGCTGAGTAAGAGGTCTAGGCCAACTTTCCACGCTGATCACGATGGGCTAGGTCCCAGAGGCTGAAAGTTGCAACTTCTACCGTAACCCGTGGTCGCGAATCTTGAAAGAGCCATTTTCGGAAGCATCATTCTCGCGCTCCATGCAAGTTATTTCGGTGATCTTTTTTAGCATCCGACTCGTCTCAGCGAGCTGAGAAACTTTCTAGAACATCACAAACCCACCAGGGCCTGTTTTGGAGCACAAAAGAGCAAAAACGTGGTTTTTGCAGCGTATTTGTGGACTTTCGTCTAGCACAGTTCACGGTTTCAGTTTGAAATATATCAAACTTTCAAAGTGCTGCACTTCAGATATTTAATTTCGCGTGAAACCGCGAACTGATTGGAAGGTTTCAAAACTACGGGGTGGCAAAACATCTGGAATCCCTTCGTTACCTATTGTAGACTCTTCTGAGCGGAGCGCTTTTGGTGCCGTTCGACGCAGAATTTTACGGCGAATCTTTCTAGTGTAGTTTGGCCGCGCTCTAATTCCGGGGTGCTAGACGAAAGTCCACAAATAAGCTCCAAAAACCACGTTTTTGCTCTTTTGTGCTCCAAAACAGGCCCTGGTGGGTTTATGATGTTCTACAATGTTGCTCACCTCTTCGAGACGAGTCGGATGCTAAAAAAGATCACCGAAATAACTTGCATGGAGCGCGAAAACGATGCTTCCGAAAATGGCTCTTTCAAGATTCGCGACCACAGATTGCGGTATAAGGTGCAACTTTCAGCCTCTGGGACCAAGCCCATCGTGATCAGCGTGAAAAGTTGCACTAGACCTCTTACTCAGCACAAAAAGCTGAAAATCGAATGTTCTGGTCGATTCTCAATCCTCTCGGACAGCGTCTCATAGTACATCAAATGTGATGTACATAAGTTCCATTTGCTTTTCTTTATCTGTTGTTGTGGGCGCCGAAGTTTGAGTTGAGCAAGAGTGTTGGCAATAACGAGTAACCAAAACAATGCTGCATTATTTAGTGTCCTTTTTAAGAGAAAAGAGAAAATGAGTTGCGGTAGAAAGCACTTGAGTAGAGCATCGTATCGCGATAGGTACGTTCACATTGTCTTCAAACTTCTCAAGGCAGGTCCGATCAACAATAGCGATGGTACGTAAATGAAATCGCTTATGTGAAAATGCTGAAACTACAAATGCATGCAATTCTTCATACCCAACGCCTTACAACCATTCCGAGCAAGCTTTTTGACACGGAGAAATAAATAATAAATAACATGTGGAATACCAGACATTATCACACAAAGTCGGAGATTAGTTTTATCTAAAAAGGTTGAAACTGCACTATCATGCGTGGCATTCCTACAAAACGAGATTTCGTTGAGAACACCCTGGCCCGAGCATTCTTCTCTGCAAATGTCGGTTTCAATGAAAATTGAACTCCACCTTGAGAATGCGGCACCAGTCACGCCTACGCACAACTGTTCAGAAAGGTGTTCGGAAATAGTAAGTTGCTCATGTGAATCTTTCAGACGCAACACTTTAAACGTCAGGTTTCGCGAGCTTCGTGTAAAATGGCTCACGGGATTCCATCGGTTCCGTCACTTCTTTGCTGTCAGAAAGCTGAAATTGCGACCAAGAAGCCCCGAAGAAACGCAGCTCATCGGCGGTAGGGAAAGCTGCCAACGCTGAATGCTCACGCACTCTTTCTATTAAGTAAACAATTTGGTAACATTTCGCTACCAAGCATCCAGCGCGTCAACCCCGCACCGCTGAATTTTCAATTCTTATGAAACCGATAAATGCCTAGCTTGCCAGATCTTTTGTCATTTCGTCCATGTCGGCCGGTCGTGTTCTCCAGCGCTCTCCGCCATCGGCGACCTCATCATCCGCCGGGGAGGAGCCGCCGACGGCCGTCGCCCTCGCCACACGCTGAGGGGAAGCTGCCGCAGCCGTCCTCAACACCGCGAAAAAGGGAGCGCTGCGCAGGATGAGCCGCCGTCGAGACGGCCGTGCTCATGTGAGATGCTGCACAGAGAACATTTCAAATGTCAGAGCGCGGCTTCAGGTACTTCATTTTAGAACGTCTTCGTTACCCCAACAATATCATCTGCGTTTCCCCTCTAGAAAAGTGACAGCACGAATGGACGGTTTCAATGGAAGTTGAAGTGCATGCGCAATGCGGGACCAATGATGCCTGCCTGGAACATCTGTTGTTGGTTACTTGGTTGAGAAGTTGAGAGAAGGTTTGATTTTTACATTCTTTTTCCTCCGCGATGGATTTATTCAATCTTGATCTTCTAGAAAGTTTTTGAGAGCTACAAGGTGAGCAGCTTGACTCCGATAAGTCGACAAAGGAGGATGACGGAATTAGAGCCTTCGTAGTTCTTCGGCGCTCGTTCTTCGTTCTCTTATGTCTTATGACAGTGACATTCGCATGCACATCGTGCCGAACCCGTTCAATCTGAGAGTGATCAGAAAGTTGTTCGGTTAGAAGTGCACTTGTCAGTTTCAAAGTGTTTTGAAAAGAAAAGCTGAGTGCTGTCGCCAGTATGAACGCGGTCAATCCGTTTTTCACTTCCACATCTCACAACGTAATTCTAACAGGAAAGATAGCTCTACGTGGGCGCTTCTCACTTTAGTTCGACTGGCCCACTTTCAATATTTTGACCCACTTCCACTTTCAATATTCACGGTTTCAACTGCTCGCTTTATATTCGCCTTTATGGTTTTCTTTACTACTTGCTGGGCTCCGTCCATCACGTTGTATTCCCTTTGCAGAGCATTTTTCAGTTTTATTGTGAAAGGCGTTGAAAAGAAAAATGAAGTGGGGCCGCGAGTACTGCTCCGATTTGCGCCGCTTGGATTTTGCACTTTCGCTTTCATGAAATTTCAAATTTGACGCCGCCTCTGTTAGTTTTCACTGTCTTCCAAAGCATGTTCATGTTTAAGATATATTGCAAGCACGAGTTTGTAGGCCACTTCAAATGAGTGACCAGCCCGATGGGGCGACCATAAGAGCTGCCGCCAACAGGAAGATGGGAAGGAGGCATGTCTCCTCGCTGACAACTCGCTGCCCTCTTACTACTCATCCATTGAGCACTCAACACTCAACGAGTTGATTTTGAAACTTTGAGAACGCGACGAGGCAGGTCGCAGTTACATCTTCGCCTGAACAACGGAGATTAGTCTTCGAGTCAATGACGTTCAGGTTGTTTCTCATCCCTCAAACTCTCATTTATAGATTCCATGTCGGGAGTCTGCTAAAGCATCAGCGATTGTTTTTCGCTGGTACGACCAAATCTGATGAAACAAATCTTTAGTCGAAAGTCCTTTGAAGTGCCAGCTGGCTGCTGGTCCTTCACAACTATTCTTGAGAAATGGATTGTGGTCAATCTTTGCCTGAGCTCCAAAAGGAAGAAGAAGGCACTTAACACCATCAAACGTTTCACAGATGAAAATAACAAGCTTGAAACCGTGAAGACACCTTGATGATGAGCAGAGCGTTTACTGCATTGGTCCTTCTTCCTGTAGATCTCGGTTTCAATGGAAGTTGAAATAAGTCATGAAAATGAAGCGCTAGTCAAGCCCACAGCCCTCATGCGCATAATTGAGTAATCTGCGATATGCGAACGATGCTCCCGCCCCAATTTGGAAATCAGCGTGCGGCTTCATGGGTTGCATTTTAGAACGTCTTGCTCCTTTTGATGAGATTCTATCGGCACTGCAAATGGCCAAGCCAGCAAAGTTTACTCCGAAGATGATTCAGACATTTTGAAAAAGAGGCATGATCTCCCCCTCACAGCTCTCTGCACTCTACTAAAGCAGTACTCACACACGCATCACTGTCTGTGAGCACTCAGCGGCTCAAATCGGAACTCCGAAAATGAAACAAGGCACGATGCGGTTTCAGCTTTGCCTCAACAGCTGAGATTGGTCTTCAAACAAATCGAGCCTGGATGGAGAGAATCTTTGTTGCTTCCCATTTCTCGCAATTCTCATGTGTGTATTTGATGCCCGGAGGTGCTAAAGCGTCAACAGTTGTCTGTTGCAAGTACAGCCAAATCGAATCAAACAAGTCTCTATTGCAAATGCTTTGAAGTTATAGCGGGCTGCTGGTGAGGACCTTCGCAACTACTCTTGGCATGCTCTCCTCTCTTTTCTGTGACTGAACTTCTAGAAGGAGGGATCACAGCGATGGCCTCCCGTGAAACGAAGTGCAACAGGGGGGATTGTTCGAGGAGTTCTCATCTCTGCTCATCAGCTCATTCGATCAAGGCCTTGACCAACAGGAATCAATTCGAACCTACAACCTTACCCGTTTGATCGAGAAATCGCAGATCATCGTCGTCACGTGGAAATGAAATGCTTGAAACCGTGAAGGCAACCTCGAATGAGTGAGATTGTTCTTTAAATTGGCTGTCATTCTTCTCCTGTAAATGTCGGTCTCAATGAAAATTGAAGATCACCATGAGAATGCGACACCAGTTAAACTTACTCACAGTGTATAGCTGTTCAGAAAGCACCCGATAGTAAGTTGCTCATGTGAATCGCCTTTCAGACGCAACACTTCGAACGTCACCGCGCGGTTTCGCGAGTTGAGTGTAAAATGGCTCGCTTGATTCCATCAATTACTTTTCTTTCAGAAAGCTGAAATTGCTATTCGAATTGGAAGAGGGAAAACATCTTTTGCTTTTCGAACCCTTGTTTGATTGAAAACGAGAGACCAGTTCTTGTGCGTTGAAACAGTCGGTTCTGTATTGCCTCAGAGATTTTGTTGGGTAAGTTGAAGAATATCTGTCTTTCGCATTCCATCGGACAAACACAAATGAGAGCATTCTGGCTAGGAATGATCCAACCTTGCAGAAGATCAAACTAAAGAGGCAATGTGCTTTTTGTGATAAGCAAGTTGTCTAATTGTGAGGAATCAAGCATGCGCAGTGAGCTCTCCACGTTGACAAAACTTCCAAGTTGACGGGAATTGAAAGTTTCACCATGAACTAATGGGAGAAGGGGCGATTCTGCTTTCAATACAAGCGTCCTTTCTCACCTTCAACATGCGTTTTGTCGTCGTAGAGTTTGACTTGGAGCAGTTCAAATGTTTACTAGACCGACAAAGCTCTTCTTACTTTTGTTCTCCGCTCCATTGCCCTACAAAACCGTTCTAACTTATGTGTACTAAACGAATTTCAGAAACGACTGTGTCTGCTTATACAATATTTGCTGCGCTTTTCTATTCTTCGGAAACCGTGAATTCCTCGTCTCAACTTCTCAAGATGCATAAACCAAAAAGCCCCGAAGAAACACAACTCCTCGGTCGTAGGAAAGCTGCCAACGTTCAATGCTCACACACAGTTTCAGGGCCGACTAAATAATTTGGAAACAATTCGCGATCGTGCGTCTAGTGCGTCTACCGCGAACCGCTGCATTTTAATTTGTTCTGAAACCGATAAACGCCTAGCTTACAGGATCACGGCAAGAAACAGAGAAGGAGAACCGATTCTCTTGAAGTTTCTGAACGCTCAATGCACACGCACGACTTCAACTATGAGAGAGGTTTTTTCTGTTCGTCTAACCCCCGGCGCGACTGTCTTCATCTCCCCCTTCAAGTCCCTCGCCGCCCCATCGTCGTCGGTTTAATTACCCAAGTTTGATTTAATTTCTCGTTCTAGCTCAGGGCTCGCCTTGTGACTACAACTAAATTTTGGAACGCGCTGCCTCGGGTGGCGCACATTTGAGTGAACGAATCAAGAACTGTCATGAATTGTTTCGTTCGCTTCGAGTTTGAAGACGCTTACGATGGGAGAAACGTCTTGCCACTTGCTTCCGACGGTTCTTGAAAAGAAAAGCTGGTTGGTGTTGCAGGCATTGGCTCGAATTACGCTCTATGATGGAATGCGCCAGATTGTAAGTTGTCCATGTGATGTTTCAGAGAGAACACATAGGATGTCACCGTGCGGCTTCACGGGTGGCATTTCAACACGGCTTGTGCATTCCACAGATGCTGTAAAACTTTGCTTATTGCTAGGAAAAGTGAAATCGTAAATAAATCCAGAGGGGAAGAAGTCTTTGTGGTTTTTATCATATGTAGTTTCTTTGACAAAGGCCCGCCACATCGAAACGCCCTAGTCTCAACTTTTCAAGATGCATAAGAGAGAGTCTCTGGCAGACCGGGACAAGTGTGGGACAGCGAATTTTAGATTTCGCTGAAACTTTTTCTATATAGGTAATCGACCACGCTGATCACGATGGTGACATACAGAAATCAATTTCAACCTCCTTGCTTGAGTTCGAACAGGAAACGTTCGATGCCAACAACATCCTCAAACGTTTCACAGTTACGAAAATGAAAAGCTTGAAACTGTGAAGACACTGGCGACGAGAGCGAACATCGATTAGGCTGTGTCGCACTCTGATGACGAAGCATGATTATCATGCTTCTTCGCTGTCTGGTTGGAAGGGGGAGGAGAATGGCGCGGCTATGCCGTTGCCTCGTGACGTCTACCACAGAGTCTTTTATGTGCGAGAACACTTGAATGGCAACGTGTGGACGGACTGTTCATTCAATTTAAACTTTCCAAGCAAATATCGGTTTCAGCGGAAATTGAAGATAATCACTAGAATACGGCTTCAGTTTCGCCTGCTCGCACGACCATTTTGCGGTCGAAATGAAATGCGTCAGACAGAACATTTCTATGTCAGCGCGCGGCTTCAAGTGCTACATTTTACAACATTTCTTTCGCTCCATAAATTTCGAAACATAAACGTGCCCGCAAAAGTTTTGTAAAAGCTTGAGCCGAAAGAGCAAGAAACGTTTGTAGTGGACTATTTCGTTGAGCAAGTTGAGCGATGTTTGTTATTCACATTCAAATTCAAAGTTTCACCGGGAGTTCATAAGAGAATTGCAGCATACCATATGTTTCCAGTGACTCCTGAAGAAGTACGCGAAGTTCCTTTCCTTTTCCTCGTCTCGTGACTGAGTCTGTTGCATTTTCAAGCCCCCAGCGTTTGTTCACGATCTAGCAGCCATTCGCTTGAGAACGCCATTACGTATTCTAGAACTGAAGAAAACGAAGCAAGAACATTCACACGTCGTGTTGATAACCGTTTCAAGAATTCTATAGTTTTAGAGGTTGTAGCACGGAGTGATGTCAATCGCGTACATGATGCCTTTCCTTCTTTTGTTTGTTTTCATGATTCTCGACGAGACTGCTTTTTGACAACGTGGACGGCTTTTTATGTTGAAAGATCGGTTTCATGTTGAATTGAAAGTTGACTGCATAAAGCACGATCATTACTTCCACCATCGTCGCGCGAGTTCAACATGAACCCTCTGGCTCACAGTGAGAGTTCTCACATCAAAACAGTTGGCGCCGTGAAAGACTGTCTTTGGGGAAATCTCAGAACCCACTTGACCAGCTTGCCCTCGTTGCTCACTCTTCATTCTCTTTTGGTGGTCACACCCCCATCGTGCCGAACACGGTCCATTCAATAGAAAAGCGCTTACGTTAGAGAGTGATCCGGCGAGAAATTGCACTTGGCAGTTTCAGAGTGTTTTGAAAAGCAGTGCTGGTTGGGGTGGTAAGTTGCAGCTCGAGTTGGCGCGACCGTTTTCCACATTTCCCGAGAACACTTTGAAAGCAGTGAGAGAAATTGTCATTCATCTTTCTGCAAATGTCGGTTTCAGCGAAGGTTGAAAGGTGTGACTAGAATTCTACACTAGTCAGTCTCGTTTAGGTAGCGTTTCGCAATGCGCATGATTGAGATGCTTCAAACAGAATAGTTCGAATGTCAACGCGCGGATAAAACCTTTACGTTAGCACGAATTGAAAGTTTCACCACGAATTAATGAGAGAAGAGCAATTCTGCTCCCAATGTGGGTCACGCCGAAAGCTCACTTCATTTTCTTTCTGGCCACGCAAAAGCATTCTTTTTCAACGTCAACAAGTAAATATTCAGAATGCGCCCGATTATAAGTTGCTCTGAGTGGCATTTCAGTCACAACATTTCGAACATCAGCGCGCCGCCTCACAAGCTGCATATTAGAATGCCTCACTTGATCCACCAATACGTTTCGGGTTTCTTTGAGAAACGTTATAGCGCGAATTGATAGAGGGGAAGCATCTTGTTTGAAAGGATTCATCTTTCACGCTCCCAGGGATGTACGGGATTATTTATTGTACACTAGCGGTACCCGGGGTGCGATTTTTTTCGCAGAATTATAAAATTTCACTGCTGCGAACTTGTTTGCCTTGAAATCATGGGACTCGGTTTAAGCTTTTTACGACTGAACATAGCCAAGGTTCGCTTAGTAAGTAGGCAAACTTGTTTGGTTGAAAATCATGGGACTCGGGTTTCTTGGAGCGATCGCGGATCGCTTATAAAGTAGGCTAACCTCTTTGCCTTGAAATTATGGGACTCGGGTTCAGCTCTGCAAGAAGGTTTGCTTGGTTCTCTTCAAGCGAATGAACATAACCCGGAGCCGCCTATTGAGAAGTCGAACTTGGCCATCTTGGAGCGATCGCGGTTCGCTTAGTAAGTAGGCAAACTTGTTTGCCTTGAAATCATGGGACTCAAGTTTAGCTCTATGGGAAGGTTTGCTTGGTTCCCTTCAAACGACTGAACATAACCACGGTTCGCTTTGAACAAAGGTTCGCTTGGCAAGAAGACTTGCTTGCTTCTCTGCAAAAGAATGAACATAAGAAAGATTCGCTCATTAAGAAACACAACATGGCTACATATTTTCAAGCGATTGAAGGGGCAAAATTTTTCACACAAAGAAGGGTCACCGTGCCTGACCGGGAGCGGTCAGGTATGACGTCACTTAGCCGTTTCCACGTTTTAGAAGCCACATTCAACGTTTGTGCCCTCGGTTATAACGATTTAAGAGCTTTTGAAATGATTCCAGCCAAAAATACAGCGTCTGAAAAAGATATTAACGAAGAGACCTGTTACCAGTCCCTTATTTGGCGCCATATCTTGCTCATTTCTGCACTAAAATGTCCACATCTATATACCATTCGACTCGTCTTGAAGCGCTCTTTCTTTTGCACTATGATCTGACGCTTTCCAATGCGATTCAAAAAACTCGATTTTTTCGAGGGTTACGGTAGCGGTCAAAAGTGACGTCATCGACCAAATCTAACCACTTTTTCGGAATCAGCGACGTCATATTACTATATAAAATATGTTTTTGGGACGCTAGAGCATGATAACAAAAACTTGTGTCACAATGTCAGGATGTCACAACGCCACCGTGGTAACAACTTTCTTACTAATTGTAAGGTTAATTATATCCATACATGAGAGCTTGGGCGAATGAGGAACAACAAAACTGTCTGCAGGAGTGCCGCGAATTGTTTTGAAAACCTGGGTTTAGTAGTTGAAGTGAAGATGAGACCGCGAAGTGCCTTGTCCTTTAGTATAGAGAATATCGTTTTGATATTTGGACACTTTAACAAAGTATCTCGATTTCGAACATGATAAAACCT
>JAQIXL010001903.1:0-15308 GCA_034700245.1 Poikilolaimus oxycercus | reverse complement strand
CCGTCGGAGGAGAAGCCGAAGTCGCTGGCGCTGGGCAAGACGCAGACCTGGAAGGTGGAGGAGGCCGCCTCGCCCAGTCTCAAACTCCTCAAGACCCAGGAGACCGTCAGCAAGACCCAAGAACAAGAGGGCTCAACGGCCAGCAGAACCCAGGATTCCTCGAAAGATCAAGAAGGGCCGGCCCCCGACGAGGGCGACGCCCCGCAAGGCGCCTCGACGGAGAAGACGCAGTCCACGGAGCCCTCGCAGCAGTAGCCGCCTCCCGAATGAGATGAGGAGAGAAGAAGAGAAGAAGACGTCTCCATCGAATGCAAATCCCCGTTTCGAGTACAATAAATGCATCCAGTTCCACGTTGTTGCTATGAGACACTCCAGGGTTTCAATTTGTGAGGAAAGGGCGACGACGAACATTTGGCACGATTTGTTTGGGGTACAGTGTTCTTTTGGAGGGGCGTGGTATTCGTCGGCGAAGTCGCTTCACTATGGGGCGACAAAGAAATGACTTCGAACACCTCCTCTACAAGCGAATGGAAAAAAGATGAATCCGCGGTTCCTACGATGGTAAATTTTCGGATCGTCTGGTTCGAGTGCAATAAGTACTTGCTCGTCGGATGTTGAGAAATCAGCCGTGAGATTGGCTGTTTCGAGATAAACGGGAAACGAGGCATGGCTAACTGGTCTCTCTTTTCAGAGCAATTCTGCGAAATGAATTTGACGCAAGAAGTTTCAGTCTGAAGCTTGGAAACCGTTGCGTTCTCGGTTTCTGGGACTTCATAATGGCAGCGTCAATCTCTTGAGCGCAGTAAACTGAGACACAACCCGTAACGCCAAACTCTCGATCGAATTGCTTTAGGAAACGCGTCACTTAGGCGATTCTCACGCTGCTTGACCACAACCACGATTCAGCATTGATTATCTGCCTCAGAGTCCTCCGCAGCTTTGGCGTCCAACAAAAGTTCATCCAGGATGAAGATGGCGTTTTCACGCTTGAAATTTTTGCAACTTCACGCTTTTTCGATTAGTGTCTGGAATCGTACAGCTGAGTGTGAATGCAGTTCACTGGTTGAGAAACCAACTATGAGAATCGCGGTTTCTAGAGAAATATATCAGCCAAGACATGGCCAGCGGTCCGATTGATTGTCATCTCGAAGCTGTTGGACACGGAACTTGCGACCACGCCATTAATGCTGATATAGTCGAAAGTTTTGAAACTTTCGTTTTTTTCGGTTTCAACGACTTTATAATAGCAGCCTCAATCATCGGAGTGCAATAAACTTACAGGGCGGAGAAACCCAAATGATGCTCAAACTTCTCGGTTGAATGCTAGAATCTCAGCAATTGAAGTTCTGTAATGACTCAATTGAAGCAATGAGTCATCAGTTTCAATAGGTCCGTTTGTGCAATCCGACGTCGCTGGCGCAGTTACCATCGAATGCGTTGACGAAGTTCTACAATATATCGACTCTTCTGACATGGAGACTTCCGCACACGGGCACTCTTTTCCCACAGCCAGGAATGAAGCACATCTGTAGCGTTTGTCGATCAGCACGTAGTCTAAGGATGTCAGAATCTCCCGTTCTCCTGTCGCTGACATCGGGTAAATACCGTTTCCACGAGCTTTTGCATTGTCAAGACCAGTTTATTGCCTGAAGAGAAGAAGCTCGTGGAAGAGTATTGAGTGGGAGAAAAGAGCACACATTTTGTGAATATCGAGGCGCTTCACACAAAACGTTACGGCAAGAGTCGCGGAATGTTTTATTGTAGTGAGCTTAGAGAAGAAGCAAGAAAATGAAAGTGCAGACCATCGAAAGCATCATCAAAGAGATGAAAAATTGTCTTAAATGCAAAAAAGCTGACAAAACAACGTTCTAGACGTGGAAATAGACGACTTGAAAGGACTCCGAGAGTCGGCGGGCGGCGGCCGTCGAGCTCAAAGCGCAGATTAGTGACTAAGAAGGCGAAGAAGAGAGGAGCCGCCGAGGGCCGCGTCCCCCGGGACAACGATGAGGCGAGTCTTCCACGGGGCGGTGGGGGAGGGCAGCGAGGACTGCAGGGGATCTGAAAAGGTTGAAGGGTTCAGCTGGCACGAAAGGTGCAAACATCTGGTAAGGTGTGCTCAATAGCTGAACAAAGTTACTTTGAAAAGGACTATTTCAAGAGATATTGTCATGAGAGCACGACGATGCACATGTTGTATAAACTTGTTGAAACTTGCATATACGATACAATAAGCTCTAAAAGTTGTGTCAATTGCTGCTTGCGATTACAGAACGCAGAGAATTTTAGTGCATTCACACTAATTGCATTCAGAGGCCACCCATTGCATCCTCGAATTCATTTGGACTTTTGTAGAACGGCTGAAACCGTCAAACCAACCTTCGAACTGTCACAACAACAGACTTTGAGAGTGTTCAAGCGTCATTCATGCTTCCTGGTCAGTTCCTGACAATGAGATGAAGAAGTCATAATCTCTTGAAAGAGATCTTCATTCCCTCCTCGACCACGGCCGAAGGGTCCTCGGAGGCTCGCAGCCCCTCGCCCAACACTCTGCTGCCCTTCCTCTCAAGCAAGGCGAAATTGACACATGGCAGTCTTCATGCCGTTCTTCTTCTTTCGTTTTTTTCTCGTCAGGATCTTCACTGGCTGTCCTTCAATTCTCTTGACGGATATGTCCGGGACTTGCACGAAAGCGCGATGACACCCTCTGGACTTTGCACGTTCGTGTGATGTGCTAGCGGGTATGCACAGTGATGGAATTGGAGACGATACTGCCACCCATCCAACGACAAGCAGATATATCTGCGGCGGATTAAATAGTAGCCGAAACGGCAAAACACAAATGGTTGTTAATGGCAGCTACCAATCAAACTCGGGTTGTGTCACCGCCGTGCCCATTGTCAGCTTTGAATCTGTTGATTCGTGCAAAGTCTTTGAAACCGCGATCTGGAATAGAAGGCGTTCCTTTGCCTGCCAAACCGCTAGTTGCTCATACTCAAAGTAAAGAAGTCAAAGACCATTCCTCGTTCAGCATCAAATTGCTTTTTCAATATCTGGGAAACTGTAGTTTGCATGAGAACAGTTTCAACTCTTTACGAGACACTTCCTTCAACAAAATCAAAATCTGCAGGAGATCAATGCAGAAGCAATCCGACTCGACGTTTTTCAGTCTTCAAGTTTTCGTAAAGCGGCGGGGACTTGGTTGAACTGAGTTTGAGAATCACGAAGTAAAGAAGCCAAGATACCTAACTAACGCGACGTCCCGAGGTGACCCAGATCACGGCGATGATTCCGGACCGTCCAACGTTGTTTGAAGAGAAGCGAGGGCCACGTGGAGACTTTTTAAAACCTCCAAGTGCAACGTACAGTAGAAGTTCTTTAGAAGTTAGTTGCGATTTCAGAGTCCATGCAACTCGAAGAGCGTTCGTAAAAACTCAGTCTGACTACTCGTCAATTGGATCGTCGAATTCAGGCCAATTATTGCAGCACAATTGAATCCGTCAAGCAGATACTTCGATAGCAGCTTTTCTCAACGGCTGAGATCAGAGGTTCAGACAACTATCAAGCTTCCCGGTCAGCCCCTAAGATGAAAGCAGCTCTCATGATCTTGAGTATCAAATCTGCGTTTCCTCCTCGACAACGGCCTAGAGGCGCTGTACTTGAACAATGTACAATACAATAAGATGGAGTTGGCCTGCTTTTGTATTGTCGGGAATAAGCTCAGAGACGTCGGGGAAACGGCAAGACGCCTGTACAGCATCTTTAAAGGCTAGCTGTAACCGTAAATCGCAAGGTGTCAGTTGCTTTGCTGGCTCCAAAAAATTGCTATTCACGTAGAATATGATATTTGTTTTCTAAACGTCGTCCAGCGTCGTCAACAATGTCAACTTGAAACTGGACGACTCTTGTTGTCATTGTTAAACCGTGGTTTGCACGTCAAAAGAATTCGCGATGACTTTCGAAATGCATTGTTGTGTGGCGACATAAGCACACACTTTCAAAAGAATCTGTTGAGAGAAAGCTTTCTCTCTAAAGAGAAAGTTGAGGCTGTTCAAAGGGCAAAGTGGAATACTTGTGGTATGTGAAGGAAGTTCATAAAAATTCAACGCCGCGGAATCGTCTCCCACTGGATCGTCGAATTCATTTTGACTTTTGATGCACAACTAAAGAGGTCAGCTGACTCTGCACTCTCGCAGTCTTCATGCCCTTCTCTTTCTTTCCCTTTTTTCATCGTCAACATGATGACCCCGCTGGACTTCGCACGTTCGTGTGGTGTGTTAAGAGAACGCACTGCACTATGCTGGATTTGGAAAATTTTATTGGATCATTAATGACTACAATACAATTGTGTGGCGCGGAAGTATCGGCAAATTAATTTCTGCCTAATTTTTAAGGTTAGCCGAAACAGTGGAACGCAAACTGCATTAATGTTAACAACTGCTACAAATCAACCTCCCAGGTGGCGTCGCGTCCATTGTCGTGTTGGGACCAGAACAGCTCTTAAGCTGCCAGTCGAACGGCGTTTTGCCCGTGAAAGAGTGCGCACAAAGAAGGACTTTCCAATAACACAAGAATTTTGATCAACGCGAGAATTCAACGCTCGGCGAAACGGTGATTTGTTTGCGAATAGAGAAACACGCTTTACTCACAAGAAAATCACGATTGGAGAGAGAAACATTTACTCCTCGCATAAATTCACAAAACTGCAAGTCGAATGCAATTGCCGTTGAACGACGACTTACCTGGTTGCTCATGCTTTTCATCGAATGGCCTACGAGGAACTCTTTGAAAGTTTGAAGCGAAAGAACTTCAATCACCGCGTGCCCACTTCTCTAGGTTTACAACGTCAGTGAAACCGCAGCTTTCAGACGACGAATGGGCATAAACGGGCACTTGGAAATGAGATGAACAGTGGAATAGCTCAAGAAAGCCGCAGAACGGAATGACAGAACTAGGATCATTTTACAATAACAGCGAAACGGTGGTCTGCATGCGATAACATCTGGTGTCTGTTTCACCTGTTCATGAGACATTGAAACTGAAATCTCGACATGTTCCGGAAAACAGTCTTCTCCTGCGTTCGAGTTTAGCAAGGACTGCTGGAAGAGCCACTTTCCCATTCGCATGTTGTATGAAGTCGTATTGGTATTTCGACGCGAAAAGTTTAGAAGATTGAATTCTCCTGCATCAACGAAGAATTGCAATTCGTGCCCTACCACTAACTTCATAAGCCACTCGAAACCGTCAAGCGCCAAAATTATGCCGTTGGGCCAATCCCGAAAAGGGTTGCAGGTTCGTCCCTCTTCATCTGCGTTCAACGTGGGTTTTCGTTTTACCGGCACAAGCGGCAATTGTGCTCATCAGTTGCAAGATTGTTTATAGAGAGCTTGAAACGGCCAACTAGTGATGATTAGCTAGTGATGAGCTCGCCACAAATTGCGTCTATTTGTATATGTATATTGAAGGAGGCGGCGATGAGAAAGGCATTGGCCGAAGTCTTCGCTTGAATACTCATGGACTAACAATAAGTGAAACCGTCAAATTAGCTGGATTTTGCTTTGCGTTTGCATCTTCTCCGTACTTGATTTTTTAGTCTTGTTGAGGATCGCTTGTCACTGACGGCAAAGTCGCTATGCGCCGTTGTATCAGACCCGTCGTCTTTTCTCTGTTCAATAAGCATTTTTGACGTAAATCCGAAGGTTGTTGGGATTACAATTCGCCAGAGCTCAAACATTGGCGATGCTTTCCATTAGAACTTAGCAACCGATGACAAACCGCGTTTTCACTTTCTCGAAATCGTATAAGTGGTTTAGCAAAACTGTTTGGAACATCAAACATCGGAATTTTAAAGCACAAACTACACTATTGTTTACTAAAGCGGCGAACTATGATAAACTCCGACGTCTGGCCGTCGTGTATAATGTCAGCTTTGGAGCTGACGGCTCTTACAAAGTCAGTAAAACCGCGGTTTGACAGTGAAAGAGATCCCTTGCAAAAAAAAACCAACGCATTTCTCGATGGAATGTTACTCCCACTTCAGCGACAATATGCTTTTTTAACTTCTGCGAACCTGTGATTTGCTTGCGAGCATCACGAGCGAAGTCTTCTGCGTCAGCATCGCCACAGAGCGGCAAGTCATGTACAACAGCTTCTGAGACGAGACACACTTTGCCCTTATGCTCTTCGTCGGATGGTCTGTGTGAGGACTTCAACGAAACCCTCCAAAAGTTTGAAACGCTAAACGGCCCAGTCGTGCACGTGAATTGCTAAGTTTGCAATGCTCGCAATTTACGATGTCTGTCAAACCGCGGTTTTCATGTCGACGAATGGTAAACAACCAATTTCGAATGAGATCTGCTGTCAATCATGTTTTCACGGTTACAGCTTCATCACATTAGGGGGTAATCAATTTGCGGGTTATTCGCCTTCTGGTGGGGTTTTCACCTCTTCATCTGCATTCCACATGGTTTTCCGGTCTCTTTAGTATCGTCAGAGGAGGCTAACAATAAGTGAGGGGTCAGCCCAACCAGCCATACGGAAAGGGTGCATCCATTGATAATACCAGGTCCGAGAGCTGAAAGTCGATTTTTTCTTTTCTGAGGCGAAACGAACCTTAGTGGGCGAAGTAGCAATGAAGAACAACGTATCAGAGACGGCCAGGGATACCAAATAACAATTCGCTGTCGTTATCTGCAAATTGCTTCTTTTTCTTTTGAGTCGAACGTGATCGATTATAGTCCGCTGACTCCTAAAAGGAAATTTGCTGTAGTGTGCATTCTCAGGCCCTTAGTCAAAACCTCTCACTCGACGTCAAAGAGCTGTTTCAGGCAATGAATATTGACAGCGGTGAACAGCTTCCACAATGTAAAGTGAATGTAGAAGAAGGAATCATTAGAACTCAAGTTTCAATGGAAAAACTTATGCCGTGGATGCCGTCTTCGACAATGCCATCATCACGAAGAGGAAGGCAACACCAATTCCAAAAGCTTGTCGATGGCAAGGCCAACCTAGCCGAAGAACGACGAAAAACAAGCCCGATTTGGACATCTTCAAAATTGAATTCTGGACGAAATGGGAAGCTAGTGCTGGCCGCCACGAACTTCACCCAGCAAATCGCGGAAGGAAGAAAAAAGGCTCCCACAACCGGCAACGAGATGAAAATTCTCGAATTCGCGAGTCAAATATGCGCGGGCTGGCGGGCGGGACGGTCAAAAGCAGGAAATGTGGCTGAAGAGTCTCGAAGTTCGCCCCTTTTTAAAGCTCTTCAGTCGAGGTCAAGGAGGACGAGGGTGCAGAAGACGGAGCCAAGAGACAGTGAAAGAGCGCCGGCGGACGAATACGTTAGCCACTTTTTCTCCTCCCTTCTTCTTCTACTGCCTCACCCACAGATTCTAACGTGCGAAAACCTTTAGAAAGCCGAGAGTTCAGGAGACTTCCTGGTGAGACTTGAGGGAAGTCAACAAGAGGAGGAGGAGAGAGAGAGACAACGAGCAAAAGATTGTATTCTCTTCAAACCAAAAATGGGCGCAATCAACATGTAATGAAGGGACGACTTATTTCGGCCTCTTATGAAACCAGTGAAACAACGAGGTGAACAAATCAAAAAGCAGAGAGTTGCCACTGACGCCGACGCTTGTCTTCTTTTGGTTCCGGTAAAACGTGTGGGGGACGCCCGGTCGGGGAGAGAGGACAAAAGAGCCGAAAGGAGTCGGACGAGGAGGCGACACGCTGCAGCTGAACAAACTTCGGAGGTGGAGAAGAAGAAGGAGAGAGAGACGGCGGCTGTGCTCGAATTGGGATTAGACGCGAAGTGCGATGCCAACGGAGAAAGAAGATTGAGGGAGTGTGTCATGATCGGCGATGATAAAGATTTGTCGAATTGTTGAAAATGAGAGAAGCGAGGAAAACGACAGCAACTATCAAAATCGTAAGGCTCACATAAATGCAATAAATGAAACGGTAATCACCCAGCTTTACTCCGACGCGAAGACAAAGCACCAAAACGAGGGCTACGTTTGATGAAGGTAACAGATTTCAAGGAACTAAAATATAATCTGAAACGGCATCCTCACGGGAAAGTGATGTTGCACAAATTCAAAGCACAACTTGACTTGACGTGCTGTGTCATCGTCCTGATCAGAACGAAAGCAGCTCAAGGCATCTCAAACATCGAGGACTATGTGGCGTTCCATAAACCCTTTGTTGACTAGCAGAGGGAGTATAATCTCGAAATGTCAACTTCGAAGTAACACTACTGATCTGGGGAAGAGACTCTAGGAGCTTGAAGGGAAGAATTCAAACGTCTACAGCTCATTGGATAAGAATCCGTACGAACCGGGCAATTTGATGCTTGAAGAGAGAAAGAGGAGATTGTCAAACAGGCCGGCGATGAAGCGAGAGGAGCCGCTCGAAAGAGGATGACGCACCGCGATTGTCAGCTCTTCTGCGGATTGAGCTGGTGAGCTAGCCCCGGAGAGAAGCAGCCAGACTCCAAACCTCCCTCACGAGCATCAACGGCAGAATAAATGCTGGTGAATGGCCAAGGGAAGACTTGGAGCCAAGACGACAATCCTGAGCTTTCTGAGGTTCTCGCTTCGCCGTGCTTCCTCCTTCGGTCCCAGAGCGAAAATCACTAGAAACGAGATTGAACGCTGTGTGTTGTGTTGGCTTGATTAGAAGAAAAAGAGAAGAGTAGAATAAAAACGTATTAAATGCACATTGTTCAAAGAAATTAAAACTATCAAGTTGAAACAGCAAAGTCTTGAACATTGCTTTGGGAACAAACTAACAATTGAAATCATTTCATAACAACACTTTCAACAAGCTACCAATTCGGAGCCAATTAATGCGGCCAGAAATCCCGTCCACAAATATGGAAGTAGAGAAACAGCAGCTTCACAGCGCATCCCCTTAGAGCCACAACAAGGTTTCCACTCTTACGCTGTCCGTGGTTCAAAGTCCCCAAGGAACCCCTCAAAGTTTGATGAAAAGCAGTGTTTTCCTCCACTTTGTCATCCATTGTCGAATTTGCAACGAATGGCAACCCGATTTAGAGGTTTCGCGTGGGCTTTCAAAGGCGCTACGACTGCTGCAGCTGGACGAATAAAGGGACAAGGAGGAGGAGGAGGGAGACGCGTCAAATAGCGTTGAAAGGAGCCGAGAAAAGGAGGAAAAACACAGAGCAGCATGGAAGCCAATTGAGGAGACAAGAGACTGAAGCGTGGCGACGTCTTGGGTTTCGAGCACCTGAACCTTCAAGGACCTGTTTCAGAAATATTGCAGTTTGGGAACCCTACACGGCCGCGATTGCGATAAACGTTGCTAGGAAACTTGAATACGGCTTCGTGTATTGAGCAACTGAAACTGCCAGTTCACTAACAATTCATATTGTACTTGAAGGATGTGATCTATTGTACTACGAGAACTACGTAAAATGGTAACGATGCCAAAGATTCTTTCATTCCCCTCTTTCATTCCCGACATTTGCAGGTCGTTCAAACAGAAGGTCGCTGAAACTTTTGATTGCAGCTTGTTGACCACAATTGACCACGAACACCTGCAAGCTTGCTTTTCCGCCCAGCTGCAGACTTCCCGTCAAACCGCGTTATGCTAATCGTATCGAAAGTTCGCAATTTCGCCGCCTGGCTATTTCTCCATTTTCGCAGTCAATGAGTTCGTCGGCTTCTCAAGGAAAGAAAACAGCCCATCGGCTAGTAGTCTAGGGTCTTCTTTATTGTGGGCTCCCTTGATCGTTTTGACAGACAGATGGGTCTGCCGGCGGCCGGCACAGCATCGCTTTTTCCCAGACATAGGCACGCATTTCCTCTCCCTCACAGCTTCTGTTTGATAACCTAAGGGATGCGCTGTGAAGCTGCTGTTTCTCTACTTCCATATTTGTGGACGGGATTTCTGGCCGCATTAATTGGCTTCGAATTGGTAGCTTGTTGGAAGTGTTGTTATGAGATGATTTCAATTGTTAGTTTGTTCCCAAAGCAATGTTCAAGACTTCGCCGTTTCAACTCGATAGTTTTACTTTCTTTGAACAATTCGCATTCAATATTTCATTCTTCACGTCTCTTCTCCTTCCAACCAAGGTACCACAACACACAGTCTCCAATCTCGTTGCTAGTGATTTTCGCATTGGGACCGAGGGAGGAAACAAGGCGAAGCGAGAAAAAGCGCGGCAGTTGCATCTTCCCTTGTCGCCAATTGACATGACGCGCGCTTTGAACCAACGTCGGGAACAGAGGGAGGCCGCCGGGTCCAAACTGATTTCCGCGCCTGCCGCCTTACGTCCTTCTCTCTCTCTTCCCTCTGCCTGTCTCCAAGTTCCTCATCCAAACGCATCTTCAAATTGCTATCACTAACTGGCTGGGCTTTGAGCCCGAGACCTTCAGGCTGTCAGAGAAGAGAAAAAGCTGTCTTATGTTGGCTCTTTTCCGAGTTTTCTCCCTAGCTCAGGGGTCGGCTATAAAAGTTTAGATATGGATCAACTTTCAAGATGGATCAGCCCGGAAGATTGGCGTCGATAAATAGTGCCATAATTTTCATTCAATTCGAAGCCGACAATTCATTTCACGTTTTGAGTTCAATCTGCTGTTTGCTTCGGCGACCCCCCCCCCTCCTCCTTCGGCGATCCCGTTCCGAGACTCGATTGGTCGCTGAAAAGAAGGAAATTCAGCTGCGTCGACTGGCGTTGAAGTGGTACAATAATTTTTTCTTTCTCTCTTCAGAGATCGAAAAGCATGCCGCGAAATTGAAGCTCTCCGAGAAATTGTTGATTTGGATGACGCATAATCGCTGCTTTAACGCCGCCCAAAATTGTCCGACCATTCACAGAATGTGTGAAACCGTCGAACGATAACAGCTTCAATGCGTGTGCAGCCGAGTTTGTCTTGTGGTGGTAGAGAAACGCACTTAGGTCTTCTGGCTCTCCGAGCCGGTGGATCTCCGAGCACACAATCCGCTTTGTCCTCGGCTCAAGGGGGCTCAGGAGAAAGCAAGAGAGCCACAAGAAGACGACAGATCAGCGAGCAGCCCGAGATGGAACAACCAGGCGACAACGGGATTGCGCTGGCGAGAGAACTAACGGAAGGAAGAAGCCCCAAGGACGCGGAGGAAAATCCCGATTATAAAGCCACCAAAGGGTCTCAAGACTCAAGACCTAAGAATAAACCTCATCTGAGAGACGCGTGTTCGTTGTGAGGGAGAAAGCGGATCGTGTGCTCGGAGATCCGATCCACTTCTGAACCTGCAAAACTGTGACTAGAATGCTTGAGAGATGGTTCCTTCCATTTCTAGCGCACTTGAAACCGCTATTTCAACAGCATCAACTCTTTCAAAGATTTGAACTGCGTTCTTCGGCCCTTTAGGCTCGTCGCTTATTCCTTTGCTCTTTGTCAAATGGAGCGACCAAAGCTGTCCAGTGTGCAGAAGAAGGAAGCTAGTGTTGTCGTAATGCTCGAATGTGGAACTACCTCTTTATTTCAAGCCACTAAACTGTGAGGTGACTGGAAAGCGCTTGGAAAGTTATTCATATTTACCAATACATTCTCACTTGGCCAAGGAATCCCTATTTATCGTCACAATTTGCAAGCCGATTCATAACAAGCGAGCTTGAAACTGACGCCTACTCCATCTCTTTGCTCTCTTTCCATGGCTATCTCAGAACCATTTGTCGAAGTCACCAAGCGGGTGCATGATAAATAGTATTTTACTCACAAACGCACACTCGGAGACAACTCGTTCGTTGTCGTCCACCGGTTCCACTTCATCTCTTTTCCAACTGTTATGAGCACTGCAGAGTGCTGGAGAAGACAGCCGGTGGAGCGGAAGAATGCCGTGAGGGAAACAGGGACTTTCCTTCGCTTTCTTCTCCAATAACACTTTGAATAAGTATTGCAGAAGAGAAGTGGCTGGGAAGAGCTTATCGAGGCATCGGTTGAAGACGACGACGCACGTGGCTAAAAAGAAGGGCTTCTATCGAAAGTGAACATTTGGCTTTGAGCAAAGCGCCATTTCGTATTTTTCTTATTCATAACATGAAACCGTGATATGAAAACCGTGATGCCAAAGTTTTACTAGATTACCGCGAACCTGAAAGACACGTTTCATTGCGCTATCATAACTCTGCACGCACTATTATTCGTCAATAGTGCGGTTGTTAGGCTCATTGCGATCACCAAATATTGCCTTTTTAAACAAGGATGCCTGCCTATCACAAACCAATGAGTCTAAAAGCACGCTCCTCCATCCCCTCCACAAGCCTTCCATGTGGCATCGCGTGTGTGAAATCTCCGTCAACTTCCAAACTCCAAAAAGCAGTTCCAAATGCAGTAAAATTTGCAATGAACGCGAAACCGACAATTCATTTCACGGTTTCATCACGATTTCATTTTCAGACAGTACTCTGATACTCAATCAGAGTGTGATACATTCGGCCCGGGTAGATAAGTTGGGCTCGAAACCGAGCTGTCGTTTGTTCATGTTCCAAATATGTCATGTCCATAGGCCAACCGAAAACCTCTCTGTCGACCCGAAGACGGCAGATGCCTTTTGCATTCCACTTAGCGGTGCTTACAAAAAATGAGATTTTTTGCCATTCTGCCCGAAAGAAATTAAAACGAGGAGAGAAAGCAAAAGAAAACCTCGGAACACAGTATTGGAGCTTTCTTCGAAACCAGTCGGACGAAAACTAGCGAAAAATTGAAGAATTCCTGAAACACATGAGTCGTTAGCGACTAAACATCCCATTTGTATCCACGTGCTCTAGAAATATCAATTGATGTTGCTCAAAATGGACGGCAGGCACGCTCTAATTGCATAGACTTTACGCAGTTGCAAATGTAATCAAGATGAAACGAGAAAGTGAACCCTACACTGCCGAACAAGGAAGGGAATCTGTTTCTCCGATTTATCTTGAAATGAGCCAGAGCTCGCATGGGTGAAAAATTGATGCGCGTATGTCGAGTAAAATTTGATTGTTTGTAATGTCGGGCTTGATTGTGGATTTGTATTCCATTTGCTTCACGGTATCACACGTTTTTGATTGCCCTGGTGTGCGTTTCAATCTCGCTCCAGTCGTGCGGCTTCATCACGTTTAGCTTCAAAGAGAATGCGACTTCTGAAACGATCACCGGCTGTCTTCGCATCTCGCGAACATGCAACAGAATGGGAGCTTAGGATTGTCTCACCTTGCTTGCTTCTACTGAATTTACCGAGCTTCCGTGTTGGCAGAATCTCGATGCCGGGAGTGGTCGAACTCGGCGATGACACTCGTGCCGCCTCGAAGAGACTTCAACCGGTTTGCAATCTGATAACTCCTGCGGTAACAGTAAACCAACATTAACAGAAGGAACCTTACCCAAATTGTGAAACCCACACCCAAATCGACTTTTATTCTTCGCTCTCCAAACTCAGCACAAAATTGATGCACGAATGTCGACGTTTCAAGATTAAAATAAAATGAATGTCTGTTTTCTGTTGCAAGTTTAGTTGCGATTACGACCTGATGGGTGTGAATTTGTCGAAATCCGTCGTACGAAGGCCGAAAATTGAGAACTGTGCAGTTGAATGTCGGTTTCATAGTGTGCCTAATAGATGGCACATCGAAATTGGTTTATTGAGCAGAATCTGCGTTCGAATTTCCAATCGATTCAGATGGGCGTTAGCTACAACAGCTTCAACACTGTAGACAAAGTTTTGTTCGGGAAGTCGTTTTGGGTAGTCATGAACCTGACGTTTATTGTATGTTAACTATACTACAGACGATCGTGGGTCAACGTGACACTTTTTTTGTCCAGACGTCCCACCCTTGTTACTCCAAGCCCTTTATATACTTTCGAACATGCTGATCACGAAAAACGTGTCAGATTCGCAAAATGACGTCATCTAAGGCCGCTACCGTAACCCTCGAAAAATTCGAGTTTTCAGATTTTAGTCAAAAGTTTGCAAGTTGTATATCAGTCGATAGAGCTCTTCGAGCTGAGTCGAATGGTGCATAAAAGTCCCTATTTTCAAGCGATTATGTGCAAGATATGCCCACTTTTAAGGTGGTCATGGTGTTTTTGACCCTTGTTGTGCTCACTAGGGCGCCAGCTATCAGTCGATTGTTTCAAGGGTTCAATTCCTGCAGCGTCCATTCTTTTTGCTCTTCTTTCTACATTCTTTCCGAGCATGCCCAATGTCAATGGAGACCAAATAAGACCAGAGTAGACGTTTAAATTAGTCGCTCTGTGGCTAACTCTCTTCTCAATCCCTTAGCTATCCCCTATTGTTAATCTGAGCTGCAGCAAAGAGAACAATGTCGTTCCCAATACTCTCAGCTGCTCTCTATTAGTCCGAGGATTAACAAATGTGATCCAACCTGACCCGATTGTCCGATTCTCTGTTTGTAAGTCTGTTCAGAGTGGCCAAAACTGAACACTTACCATATTATAAGTTGTAATCTGTGGGTCCGAGAGGTTCAAGAGTCCAGGTGTTATTCAAATGTGTGTAAGCTGAATATCAATCGGCTCTTCAGTTGAGTCGAATGCTGTATAAAACTCCATACTTTCAAGCTTACACGTGCAGATATGCCCACTTTTATATTACCCGTGACATTTTCACTAATGCGGGTCGCAGTGGTGCGCCATGCTAAGTTGTCCCTGAAGTTTGTTTTCTTTCTACATACTTTCCAAGAACTCACAGTAGCACTTCTGATCTCTGAAGCGTTAATATCAAATAGTGCCAGATTTGCGAATGCTTGAGCTCAAAATTAGAGGCTCTAATTGCACGATAGTCCAAGCTGCTTCGGTTCTAAGTTCGAGGGGTTCTAAAGCAGCTACAGCTTTTCCAATTGTTCAAGTTGCTTCTACTATTTGTCCGAGTAGAATCCAAAGAGGCTAAAGCTTTCCCGATAATCCAAAACTGCCTCCTTGTTCGGAGTCAGGCGTGGCTACTTTCTCAGTTGTCCAAGTTGACACTATCGCGCGTCTTAGTCGGGTCAAATTCTTCAAGTTCTAGAAGTTAGCGCCTTTTCAATACTCCGAGCTGCCCTGTACATAGCTTTCTCATAGTCCAAGTTGTATTCTACATGCAAGTAACAGCAAGATCAAACGCGGGTCAAGCTCTCAACTACGTCAAAATATTGCCCGAGTTTCAAATTACATTCATTAGCTTCTAAGTGATCCTAGTTAAACTTATATAAAAAGCTGTAGCCATTGTGACCAAATTTTTGCTATGAGGTTTTTATGGCTTCCAAACAACTTTTCTATAGTAATACGATGCCGTAGATGCCAAAAATGAAGTCAGATTTGACGGGTGACGCCATC
>JAQIXL010001902.1:0-15308 GCA_034700245.1 Poikilolaimus oxycercus | reverse complement strand
GCCGGCGACGGCGAGCAGCTACGAGCTCGACGAACTCCGCAACGAATCCCCTCGATAAAGCACTCAACTGCGAGCTTGTTATAGAGGAGGATTTGAGCGAAAAAGTCTCCTGCAGTAGTGATTTCAAGGAATTTTTAAGTGGGAGAGCTGTCACAACGAAGCTCCACTCGGTGGAATCACTCCTTCGACGTGATCTCCGCCAGTGCGAGTTTTCCTCCGTCTCCCCGCCGATGACCAGTTTTACCCACAGGGAGCGATTGGCGCTCCCTTTTAGGCAAGGTGTCAAAGCTTGTTCACTTTCATTCGCTTTCACGTTCAGTCGTGGTTTCCTTCTTCTTTCGCTTTTTCTGCCGTCTGATACGGGTCGACCGTGTTTTGCACTTTCCGTCCCTTCTACTTCGACGGATTTCAGGCACAGAATGAGATCTGTTGTGGTACTTTTGCTTTGTGTGACGGTATCATGGGCTGTTGGTGGATGGGGCATCGGCTCGACTTGTGTCGGCTCCTTCTGTCCCCCCAAAGCTCCGAAGTTGCCTCACAATCTAGTACAGTCGACAGTAGGACGACTCTCGGCTGCGGCTGGTAGCATTCCCGGTCTGCCCAAGCATCTCACCTGTGACCCGAAGAAGCTGAAAGGTTGGAGTTTGTTTCTGTGAAGGACGAGTTCTAGGCGATCACTGCTGCAACCCTCTCCTCTACAACGTGATGAACACGGCCTTCAGCTGGGTGAAGTTCCGTCCTGACTTCCTCAAGGCCGGCAAGAAGAAGCTCGCCTTTGCTGCTCGGGTTTGTCTTTCGAGGTTTTGAAAAGACGCCTTTAGCTTCTGATCCGATTGATCCAGAAGAAGATCGGTAAGAGTTTCGAGGTGATTCTGTCGGAGAAGGACTTTGTCTCGAAGAACAACCACCAAGGAAACTTCACCTGCAAGTTTGGCGTTGACGGCTTTCACGTGCTTGCCTACGCCAGTCCCAAACAGGTACAGTGACAGTTTCATGCGAGGCTGAAAGTTTATAATGTGTGCGAACTAACAATGGGCGCAACTTCTTGAGGAAGACAAAATGGCTAGAAGTGCAGGTAAAGGAACGAAATTGTTTTTAGTATAACGTTCGAGATTCGGCCAAGGAGGAGAAGTTCGCCAATCTGGATGCCCGTGAGCCCCTTGGAATCTCCGGCAGCAACCCACAGCTCAAGGCCTTCCTCGACGTCGCCCTTCGCCTTATTCCCATTGCCAAGTGAACCTCTCTTCCTTGCACAGAGCCTCTCTGCATGTACATACATTGCCGTCGTCGCTTTCAAAGTAAACGAATCAAATCCCGTCCTGAACAAGCGAAAAGCTGACATGACTGAATCGAGTTGAAGACTTTGTCTTTGAGCTAGTGAGCGTAAGAGTATGTAATGACAAAACGGGCTTTCATTGACTCTATCGACCTTCCACGTTTTTTGACAATTTCATGGAGGCGGCGCGAAACAGCCACTTCCCTGGTGATCATTGAGAAATGTCTCATGTTGTGACGCGGGACTCGCTTCTCTCGCTGTCGCACTCAAGATGACCGCGCCGTTAGCCGGTTCTTTTCTCGTGATTCTCTCGACGCGTGGTCAGTCTTCATTCGCTGCTCCAGCTATGTCTGTCCTCCTTCAGCTTCCGTGCCTCTTGTTGTCCTTCAGCTTGCTCCTCCTTCAAAGAGTAGGATCTCAAGGCTGGGGAGTCGGCAGTACATGTCTTGGCCCATTCTGTCCAGCAGGAAGGCTTCCGCTGTTACCACGTCCACCCTTCTTGCCTCGTCTCCTTCCTCCTCCTCCACCACCTCCTTTCCCAAGACTTCTAAATCCTTCAATTCTTCTACCTTATCCCTCTCCAACACCTCAACCAGCCATGCCAGCACCGGGAGTGCCGATCCCCGGCCTTCCTTCTCATCTAACGTGCAATCCACTTCAAAGAGGTTTCACTTTTTTGAGAACTCAAGAGAAGCGCCAAGGTGATCATTGTTGCAATCCCCTCCTGTACACGGTGATGAACGGCGCTTTCAACTGGGTCAAAAATCGACCTGACTTCCTCGCTTTTGGCCGCAAGAAACTCGCCCTTGCAGCTCGGGTTTGGTTTCTTGGTTTCCATTGAGGATTCAATCCAGCTCTTGATTCGTCTGATTCAATTGAAATTCGACAAAAGCTTCGAAGTCGTGCTGGGCGACAAAGAGTTCTCCCACACCGGCGCTTACCAAGGGAATCTCACCTGCAAGTTTGGCGTCGAGGCCTTCCACGTGCTCGCCTACGCCACACCGGCACAGGTAAAGCCCGTCATGTTTTACTGTTCCTTTGTATGAAGCTACGAGTGTGTGCGAGCATTGCCAAGTGACCCTGCACCACATTTAGTTTTGACGAAGAAAAGATGCCTTGCAGTACAACATCCACGACAGCCGACTGGAGGATGCCTTTGCCGACGTGGACGCACGTGACCCGCTCGGTCTGTCCAGCAACAACCCTCAGCTTCGACAGTTCCTCGATATCGCCCTTCGGCTTCTTCCACACTAAATATTCTTTTCTCACATACCTCCATTTGAGACAGACTTCATTCCATCGTCTCTCTTGCAACAATTGCAACCTTGCTTCTCACGCTAGTGCTAATTGTAAGAGTGCCATCTTGCATGTGCAGAGAGAAAGAGAAATAGTGTCTCACACAGAAAAGGGAGACAAAAACATTTGGCAGGGGGAGGAATCGAACCCCCGTAGGAAATCCCACCGAGTCGCAAGCCCGGCGCCTTGGACCACTCGGCCACCCTGCCATTTTTATTCGTTTGTTTAGAAGCTGAGAGCACAATCAACAGCTGTCAACAAGAGAAAGTGCATGCCATGCATGGCAATTGCAACCAATTTGTACGTCCTTGACCAGTTTTTTATCGCTTTGTGACAATACAAATATTTCACGACTTGGTGAAGAGATGCAAGACCTTCCTGAGAGTGGCGGGCCCATTCCAGTAGCCCTTGACGAGGCCGTGCCAGTACAGCCACGGCATGAAGTAACGCTTCAGCAAGTAGTACGCATATCTGAAAGACCACTGACTGCTTTCTCTTCCTCTCTTACCGAGGAATCGACTGATCGAAGGGAGTAGTCTCCAGGCGTCCAGCGGAGTTGAACTCGGCCATGATTGCTTTAGACTTGCCCACCACAAGGGGACACGAACCGTAGCCGTCATACTTCAAACCATCACTTGTCTCACTTGGTCTCAAACCTTTGCTTTGAGCTCCTTGCCGGCAATAAGAGACTTGAAGTTCTTCTCCATCGTTTTCAAGTGACTAGCTGAAAGTTTTACAATTAGTGTTGACTTGAAAGTGTAGAAAGGAAGCGGCTAAAACGGCTACAAGAGCGATTGCTACATAATGGAAGAGTGAAACGAACAAACGGCTGCAGCAGTTTTGGCGTTTGGTGTGTTGGCGCAATCGCCGACGCCGAAGACATTGGGAAACGTGCAGCTCTGCAGGGTGATCGGATCGACCTGCAACGTCATGTCTCATAAGATTTCTCTTAGCCTGAATTCATCAAAGATATTTCGTGGCTAAGCAAACACAAGAATGTCCCTTCAATACCAACCTTGACCCATCCGTTTGCATCCGTCAGCTCGGGGCATTCACGGAGTGGCTTGATGGGCGAGCATGGAGGACCGACGTGGAGGAAGGAATACTGAAGAAGTATAATGAGACTGAAGAAAGTCTCACTGGATACTCCACAGTCTTGCCGGTGCCTTTACCCTCCTCATTGAGATGCTCGAAGACGACTTTCTTTTCCTTCCAGTTGACCGACACAAGGTTGTGTCTGAATGAATAACTTTTTTTCGAGGAGAGCTTACCTCGTGTGCAGCTGGATATCTTTCTCCTTCACAATCTTCATCAAGGCGTTGGCGTAGTCAACCACACCTACACACAAATTACTCTCACAAAAATGCAATCTTACCAAAGATTCGGGGAAGAGTAGTGAAATAGTGCAGAGTGGCGTGGTCGCGAACTCCTCGTTCCCGGAAGACCTAAAGAGGAAGTCTTTCAAAGAAGCGGTAGTCCAGCAAACCTCGTCGGCGATGTAGCAGATCTTCTGCATGGCACCCGGGCATTTGATCGGCGTGTTCGGGAAGGTGAAGATGGCATTTCCCATCTGTCAAGTTCCTGATCAGGCCATTGCAAGAAGTGCAAACCTTGAATTCCTGAAGCTCGCGAGCTGTCTTCTGTGCATAGTGAGGGTCATAGTTTGTGCAGACTCCGGGAGTGTCAAGAGCTTCACGTAGACCTTCGATCTGTAAACATTCTGCTGTTGTCAAGATCTGGTTGTTGATTCTCTTCGAGCTAGCCGAGTGAAAATAGAACTCACGAGATCGAATCTTAGCTCCATGCCGGCAGCAATGACCATGTAGTCGTAGGTGAGAGTAATTCCATCACTAAACACTCAGACCAATTTCCAACTTCTAACCTGAGATAAAGAGCATTCGATGCAGGCAGAAACTTCTCCACACGGCGATTGATCCATGTTGCTTTCTTCGGAATGAGGTCCTTCTCGTCTCTTGTGTTCGCTGCCAATGTCATCTGTCCACCTCCCACAAGAGTGAAGCCAGGCTGATAGTAATGTGTCTGAAAACATTCATATAGGAAGAATTTTAACAGACAAGATTCGGTTCGACAACGGCGACATGTCCTTGTGGAAGAAGACGAGAGAGCTTGGCTGTTGCTCCGAGACCGGCGGAGCCTCCTCCCACGACGACTACACGGAAGTGGGCCGTCGAGGCAGCCACGGTACACACTGAAGAGATCAAAGATTTCTTGGAGAAACAGACATTTGGACGAGAGCTTGAACATCTTGAACGAAGAATGACTAATCAACTCAATCTCTTACTTATATTCATGCTCTAATTGACGAAAGTGTGAATTACTTCATTATCACCAAAAGTGCAAAGAACAAAACCTACACGATCTAGTCGCAGCCATTGTGCCAACCGCGAGAGTGAAACCTATTCACTCCGGGGTTGCCGTGGCCGTGACGCCGGCCAATTTATACCCTTGAGGAACGTGCAAACAGTCATCGGGGCCTACGTGCGTAATGCAAGGTTGCGTCCAGCTGAAAGTTAAGGAGGAGAGACGAGACAGGGGGAGGAGGCGGGCCGCCCTCTGGCTGAAGGAGTGGCGGCTGCCGATAGACAGCCTCATGGGCGTCCCATAAGTTTTTCTTCACGTCTCTTTGGCTGGGTTGAACGTGTTTGCCGCTTTCTTACAATCACTTCTCTCTCCTCTCCCCTCTCTCTGAGAGTGTCTCGACTAGAAACTCAAAACTACAACGGCGCACTGCCAGTCTTCTCGGACAATGAGCAAACGTGAACAACGTGCATTTCCAGCGACTCACACGTGGCGGGTCCGAAGGAGTGAGATGTGCCGCTAGTGCCACTTCCTGTCAAGTGAACGTTCTCTGTGTGATCACAACTCAAAACCGGTGCCTTGTTTATACTATTCAGACCTATAACATAATAATAAGAAGAGAAATAAATATGTGTATGGAACTGAACATCTAAAGATCAACTACCAGGCGACAAGAGGGGAATAACTGACAGTTAGGCATCCCGGCAAGAGACGACCGTGACGCCCCAATTCAGTAGGAGATTGCTGAATACCACTGGCAGCGTTGGAGTACACGTATGGGAGTCGAAGAATGTAGTATCTAGAGAATGTTTCTAGAGTTATTGTATATCGAACCTTGACCAGCTGAGTTTGAGTGTTTCACCGGGATCGAAGAAGCCTTCGTCTTCGGGGTTTACCTACACAAATATTGTTGTGTTTGTGATAGACCTGAACTCGTGGATGGAGAAGGACGGTGACCGGGGCTTTGGCCGTAACCACATGAATTCGCATGAGTTGAGCGTTCACCGATGGCTGAGCTCGACATGTGCACGGCATCCATCTAAACAATGAGAATTCGGACAAAGTTGTCAAGGGCTCAGCTAGGTTCCGATGGTGGAATGCATTTCCAACGAGCCTGAAACGGCGAAACTCACATCGGTTGTTCTGACGCCAAGAGCGCCTCGGCCTTCGCCGACGACTCCTTCGGGCGGTCCTTCTGGATGCCTGCACCTCGATGTCGTTCGCCTGAAAGAATTCGTTGCTTTTGCGGATCTTACCTTGAGGCTGCATCGCCTGTCCAGGCTCCGCAACAACGAAACGATGACCGCGCGGACATTCATACTCGAATCCAATGAAGAGCTTGATCTGGAACTTGACAAGGTGAAAACGATGCTTCCAATTATTTCTCTTTTCAAAGAAAACAAGAATCCGTCACCCACCTTCTCATTATTTCCACCGATTCCTTGCATTTTCCTAGCTCTTCTCAATTTGGCATATGACGATGAGGCAGTAGAGTGCACGTAGTTGAGATCGCGCTCCCACGACTGAGGGTCCACCTGGAAATAAATGACTGCTTGTACTGAGAGCTTTACAAACCTGAACCATCAAGTCAAGGGGCAGAAGAGCGTCAACACCGTGTCGAAGGCCGGGTCCACGAAGTCCGGCTCCATGTGAGTAGAGGGTTGACGAGCCAGTGCAGACCAGAGACCACGAAGGAAACAGCGGCAACTGAAAGGCATCTTGACGTTTCACTTCTACTACCACTCCAGGCGCTGTTGAATGAGGAACGATGAGCAAGGACGCGGCTCGTTTTCCTAGCCTCAAGAGTTGTTGAGCGTGAGCTACCGCTAGAGCTGTTTGTGACTGTGCCGACGATCGAGTCTCTCCTAAAAGATCTAGTAGAGTCCAGGAAGCAAACCTGCAGCACTACTGCTCTGAGCTCGGCTTTCAAAACGATCGTCTAGATCTTCGTCCAAATACGACGCTGCTCCAGTCGGCAACGGCTCATCGCCCCATGACAACTAGAGATTCCATTTGAAAGGAAGGCAATCAAGGCTCAACCTTGTCACTGTCCTCTTCACTCTCATCGTCGACCTCCTCTTCCTCGTCCAACTTCGCACTCTTATCGGACGTGGAAGCGGATCGCTGTGAAGCTCGTCTTCTTCTTGAAGTGGAAACCTCAACGGAGGCTTCTTGTTGCTTCTCTTCCTCAGCGAGTCCCTCAATGGCATCACTCAGCTCTTCCTCGTCCTCCGTGTCGCCTTCTTCTTCCTTCTTCACATTCTCGGCCACACCTCTGAATAAAGATTGATTTATTCCTTGTTGTTGGCATACCGTCTGTCATCGAGTTGCGCGAAAAGCTCATCTCGCTCGTCTTCCACGCGAGGCGCCTCCTCCACACGGTCTTCACGATGCTCATACTCGGTGTCACTCTGAAATGTTATCTGTTTGTTCGTTCAGTGCACTGGCGTTCAATTGAAGCACTCGTTCACCAACCTTCTCAAGTCTCTCATCATAAACCGCGAACTCATGGCGCTCTTTGTTCTCCTTGCAGCAGATAAAGGCTGGATTCTCTTGATAGAAGTCATGGTTCGCCTCCTGAATTCAAGGATTCTCCTCATCAAATGCACAAACCTTGAGAGTGAAGGGATCAATGCGCTTTGCCTGCATCCTTCCACAGTTACAGGTGGCGATATAGTTGACATGGCTGCTGTGCATCTCCCAGGTCGAGGGGTCAGCCGTCGGATCGCCCATTGGCGTGTGCATCTAATAAGAGATGAACATTCAAGGCTTTACTTACGGCCAATTTGCAGTTGTGTCCAGTGAGAGAGATTGCCTCGCAACCTCGAAGGGATCCTTGCCAAAGGGCAACGCACTCAGCACGAAAACGAGCCACGGCAGCTTCGGCATCGCCACCAGGAAGGACACTCAGCAGCCACTCGCGTGCTTGCTCCAACTGAAGAGTTTCGAAGTAACAACAAGAATCATTCAGTAACTCGCCCTCAAGTCGTGTTCAGCCTTGGTGAAAACAGTCTTGTCCGACCTATGATAAGCAGCTGGAGTTCCCTGAGTTGTTGAATAGAGTCGCACGGCCTTTTCTATTTGTTTCTCTGTCAACCTGGAAGAGATCTTTATGACAAAGTCTTCATACAGTTGAATGAACCGAAGTTCTCTGTTCGCTGAAGGATTGACAATTGCCGGCGAGAGTATCGTCTCTTGAGCGTTGTACACAGCGTGGAGGCCTATTCGGAGAACGGGAAGGGTCGGATGCTGCAACATCATTGGAAGAAATCAGTTTCTTACTTCAAAAGCTCTCAACTTGTCAGCTCGAACTTCGTCGATGTTTCTTTTGATAAACTTAGCAAAGGTCGAATGCAGATTGGCTGTACGGTTTTTCTCTGAAATGGAGGAAGGTCAATTGCATCAAGTAGCCGACTCTTTTCCTCTTCTTCATCATCTGCATTGTCTGAGAGAAGATATTGAAGGAGATCGGAGAGGGAGTCGCGAGCCACCAACGAAGGTGAAAGAACATGCACGAAGGGACTTTCATCGGTCACATAGCCAAGTGCGTTGCCGGCACCGACGTCGACCAGCTTGAAGAACTTTAAGAGAGAACGGACTTGCTTCTCCAGCTCCTCTTCCAGTCGCTCATACAGTTCCATCTATTCAATTGCTAAGTTCGGCCAGACCCAAACCTTTCTGTTGTGACCGATATCGGTCCTCAATGGATTTCTGTGCAGAGCAAAGATGAATCGTGGAAGTGAAGGTCGTCCATCTTTTACCCAAACTGGAGCTGACACTCCAGCAGCCGCGAACTCTTTTGCCAACAAATCCTTCAAGGCATCCTTCGAAGAGATTCTGAACTCATTTCCTCCTTCTTGCCAACGAAGTGAACCTGAGTCGATTGACGGCCTTCAACTGTCTTGCAAGAAGCGTCGAAAAGCGACAACCCGGCTCCACAAAGAGAACGAGATGAGAGACGACGAAGATGAAGTGGAGAAGTCGAAAGTTGGCCGCCGACGACTCCGACATTCGAGTGAAGAAGTCCTTTCAAGGAAGTTTCTCCAAGTCTTTGTTTCACCAACTTTTGTGTCTCCCTCTTGAAGCAGCGTCTCCAGGTTGTCCACGTCTCCCTCTCCATGGACGAGCAGAAAGACCGCACCAAAGTCCAGCGAATAGAAAGCATCAATCTGGAAAGGAGAAAAAGGTTCATAATTGATGAAGAAGGACTTGCCCCGATGGACGAGTCGTCTTCTCTGTAGGAAGCGAAGAACTCGGCGCCGAGGACCTCGTTCACGTCTTCGGCCTTACTTCGATCGCTCGCTTCTCTGTTGAAAAGTAAAGGTGAGAAGAGACTTCGACGGAGTTCTTACCGACCAAACGTCGAGACGACCACCGTCTTCTGCGTCGAGAAGAGACTCAATTTGTCTTCCAGATCTCTGAACCACTCCTCCAGAGGACGCGCAGCATGTTGCCGCACCATTTCTGTCTAAAATGCTTCCGTTAGAAAAATGAAGACTTCAAGGTGAAAATCGGAAAGTGATAAATGCCTTGCACAGATCTGAAACGTCGCACCACTCCCTCTCCGTAAATAGCGCGTACGCTTGTGTGAGAGACACTGACGTAAAACGTGAAGGCGCATTTTATGTGTCTCGATAGTCTTCGCGGTGGATGCAAGCCCTTCACGCTGTCCTTGTCAGTCAAAATTCATAGAGAAACTGTTTTATTTGCCGTTTGCAAGAAATGAGAGGACCTATACAGAACGGTCTTGATACCCGAAGGAGTGCAAGTTCATCAACGATTCCATAAGTGCACACACACACGCTCTCTTGAGGATAAAGTGAACAATTTCACGGCAAAACAAGAAGAAAAGAACAAAATGCTTCAAAGTGTCACTGAGTGCCAACAAAATAAAGATACAGGAAACAAAAAGACCCGCAATGATTTTTCGTGAAACGTCTTGATCTCAAATCAAGAGACGTTCTTGAGAACCGAGAGAGTTCGTGAGTTGAGGAGGGGAGAAGGAGGAGGAGCCTTCAAGATTCTGGAGCCTAGATAAAGCAAACGATACATGAGCAAGAGACTGGCCGATATGGGGAAAATCGTTCTAAAAGCACTCGACTAGACAAGGCAATTCTGAAGATTTTCTTCAAGAACAATTATTGGTGTCCTAGAATCCTGCAGCTAGAATGTGGAAGGCGAAGAGGAAGAAGTCGAAGATCGTCAATGCATGAGGGTGAAGTGAGAAGCCTGAGTGAAGAGGTGGGAGAGGGCCGTCGATGGTCTTCGTAAATCTGCAAAAGACCTTGGTTAAAACTTTGCAACCGGAGGTTTGCCGGGTCAAGAAGAATTTTCTCTCTCATTCTCTCTCTCGATAAAGATTTCAAAGCGACGAAAAAACGAAAGGATTGAGGCCTCGTCGACGACGGCGACGTCGGCCGCTCGCCGGGTCGCGGCGACGACGCGCGCCGCCGACGAGGAGCGGGGGACGGACGTAAACACGCAAAGTGCACATACCACGAAGACGACGAAGACGCCGCTCGAGGAGACGGAACAAAAGAGGGCACGGGAAGCAGTTGGATCAGTAGTCGGCTCAGGCCATATAGTCAGAAGTTGCTCGCCTCCTCTGGCTTCTCTGGCTGAACTCAATTGTTTCAATCTCAACAGGACTGTCTTACCTCCTCGGGAGCGCAGAACTTCTTGAGATATTGCATGGAGCACTTCTCCTGGCAGCAATGAGTGGCGATACCATGTCCTGAGCTTCGGCTGAACTCCATTTGAGCTGAAAGAGGCAACTTCTCTACTTCGTTTAGTTCGTGCATTCTTTGCTTGAGAACTTTGAATTCTCTACTTTCTTGTATCAAGCCCGATGGGAATGCAACCGGAAAGCGTGCTTGAAAGCCTTCTGGGCAGAAGGATAAGAAGAAGAGAGAAGAGAGAAGGAGGAGGAGAGGCTTCATGCAGGAGATGAGGCTGCATTCTCGCCTTCCACAACAAAACACGGCAAGGCGAGCGTGTGAACGGTTGAAGGGCACAAAAGATGCATTTCCGAGAAAATCCCTCTCGATCGCTTCCTTCATTCTTCATTTCGATTCTTCGTCTTCTTCAACGAACAACAAGCACCAACAACGCACAGAAGCTGCACTTGACCTTGCACTGAAGTCTACCGTATCCCTCCCCTTCAAGGCTTGCATCATTTCCAGAATCTTCGCGCAGGTTGGGGACAGGGACGTGTGTTTTTTGCCTTCTTCTCAGCGATGGCTAATGAGATTTGAACGGTGCGAGGCTGTGGAGAGAAGAGGGAGAAGAGGTCAGCTGGTGTCGCCTCGACACAGGAAGTGGTCAGGCATCGCCTATTGCGCCATCCCCCTTCCCCCTTTTCCTGAAGGACAGAAGGGCAATCCTCTTGGATCACCTCCTTTGAGTACTTCTTTCCCTTGCCATGATCTCACATGGATCCGTCAATTAGAATCGAAATCAGCAATTTCACTTGAAACCGGCCAAGAAGCTGTCAACAAGGGCAAAAATCCTTCTCCCCCAAATTAGAGCATTGCGTTCCAGAGTGTGTCGGAGCGGGGGGGGGGCGATGTTTCATGTAAACAAGGAGAGATGCGCCCTCTTCCTCCACCTCGTCGTGCCCGTTTTTGATGTGAAGAAGGAACTAGACGCTCCTCGAAGAAGAGGGGCCGACCAGAGAGAGGGGAACCGGCCACGACGAAGGCGACGCCGACTCCGAAGAAGACGAGGAACCCCTTCACAATGCAGATCTCAGTCTCTCTTTCTCTTTCTCTCTTCTCTCTCTCCTCCCCGCAACATTCTCAGACACGCGCGTAAACAACATCGACGGAGGCCGTTTGCATCCTGTTTTCTTCTAATCACATTTGTGACATTTGAAAACGCGGAAGGAGCAGCTTTTCATTAAGCGCATTTTTCGTGGAGGGACATGAAGCGACTACGGTAGCATTGCTCGGAATTTCAGGAACTCAAACCCTCTTACGTAATGCAAAAAGAAGAACTTACAAGTCGTGGGAGGATTGTATCGATGATTGCAAAGGCTCTTGAGGACTTGGATGAGGCGCTTGCCGCAGAGGCGGAGCGAGGCCGCTTCGACGGAGCCGCTCTCAGGGAGGACGAGAACGAGGAGGAGCAGGAAAACGAAGGATCGCTGCATTGCTCTACAAGAACCTCTTCGTTCTTTGAAGGAACAATACCTGGACGCTTTGGGAGAAGAGTCACCAGTGTGGAGGAAATGGAATGTATTGGAAGAAGAGAAGACGGCTTTCGTGTCAGAACTTGGAGATCATTCGATGGCACTCGGAGTGATGAGTGAAGAAGGAAGAAGAGGGAGGTCGGGGGTCGACGACGACGACGGAGGACGACGAGCCGAGACCGAGCGCGACTCGCGGTGGCGGAGTCTGCACTGCTCGAGCAGCCGCCTCCAACGAGGGGGCGGGCGGACGGCGCGGCGCCACTGGGCGGGGCCTTCTCCTCCTCTCTCTCCTCGCCAGGGAAGAGTCCTCACTTACAGTAGCTAAGAGTGCGAGCAGGAACTAGGAGAGAAGAGCAGACTGAAAGTCAAGAGAAATCTCTGAAATGATGGATGAGACAAATTGGATGCCCGTGGCTGTGTCTGCAAGCGGGGGCTTGAACTGACACGATGAAGGAAGAAGAAGAAGGAGAAGACGAAGAAGAACTAAAGAAGAGCGTGGTTTCGTGGACATGCACGTGCACGGCTGACGGCAGCCGTCACGCAGACCTTTTTTGCCATCTTCGGGTTCTCTCAGGGAGTCAGCTGAGAGGCGCCGTCTTGCTGTTGCAGGATCTCTCTTCCAACACAACAAGAGAATGAATCCTCCTTCTGCACTTCAGATCAAGATGTAATGTCTGTGTATTGCTCTCTCTTCTCTTGTCTTATTCCAATCTTTGCACAAAGAAACTTTAAGTTCGCTTCTTCCTCAAACTAGAGCCTCAAAGTCGTCTTTCTGTCTACGCCACCCGACGGTCTTCGCTTTCTCCTCCACGTGCGGAAAAAGTGCTGTCGACCTTTTTGTAACGGGTTTGGCGTCGTTGATCGTCCGACGACGGCGGCGGAGACGGTCGTCCACCTCGTTCGTCTGCCTCGTTCTCGTCCCTTCTTCAGTCTTCTTCAACCCACCTCCTTCGTCGACATGGCCCAGACGTCTCTCGCACGCGTCCCTTCACGGCCCATAAATTACGACTCCAGACCCCACACGCCGTCTCGTCGTCTCCCATGTCTTCCACGCTGCTTGCAGAGAGCGTAGTCGTCTCAACTTCTTTTCAAACAAGCATACTTCTTCCCATACTAGATTACGGTAGCTTCAAAGTCTTCGCAGTCGCCAGTGACCAATTGCCACGTCGAAGATAGTGAACCCTTCATGTACGAAACCATTTGTTCTGAGCAGATACGAGAAGAGGGGTTTTTGCTGTTGACCGAAACGGGCTCGGAGAGGCGAGAGGCGAGGAGCGGCGACGGCGTCGGCGGGCAGCCGGTGGTTTTTCAAGCAACGACCACGGACGACGCGCACACCGACTTCGCCTTTTGACAACGATAAATTGCGGGTCGGCGACAAAAAGCACGATGAAGGATGACCTGGAAGGAGGCGCCCACCACACAGAAGGGGGAAGGGGAGCTCGAGAGCTGCTCGTCAAGCGACGAGAAGAGTTCACACGTCTAGGAGCAGAGCACACTGACTCTAGTTTTTGTCCCAGAACCATGATGAACGGCAAAAAGGTCATCGGGAAAGAAAGAAAGACCCAACTCTGCCACCTTCCCTGGGTAATACAGCGAAAAGAACTCGATGATGGTATGAAAAGGGCAAGCTCGAAAAAGGATAGAAGACCTGATTGGTCGATTTGAATCAAAAATTCAAACGTTGATTATGGTGTTGGGAGAAGGAGGCACGCGTGATAAACATGCGTGACGAAATAGGGCATAAGAAGGGCGAAGGAGGAGGAGAAATTCGAACATGCCCCTCCCTGCTCTCTTCTGTGTTGTTGTTATGGAGGAGAGAAGAGGGAAGTGTTGCAACTCCTTTGTTGTCCATTTGTCTGCTGCTCGCCTCTACGGGGAGGGCCGTCCGCCCTCTGGTCACTCTGTTTATTATCATTTCAGTGAAGACTTCGAATGTGCAGAAGAGGAGGGCGAGGCAAGGGCGGCGGCGCCCGAACGGAATGCCAGCAATGCCAGCACCTTGCCCCTCTCGAGGCTTCATCCCCGCTTTGAAATTGTCAACAACTGAAGGAAATTGTGTCGACTTCTGAGGTTCAAGAGGAGATCACAGTGTTTCGACTTTTGCTCACTGTGTTTTCATTGGAAAGAGATTCTTCGAACGACTCTTCCCATTGAGAAAGGATAAAAACATCTCCACATGATATTTTCCTCCTGAAGAAAGCTCACTAAAAGAGGAGGATGACAGGAAGTGGGGGGACGTGCGAGTCTCCTCTCCCTTCTAGTGGAAGAATGCCGAGGATTTTGTTGAAAGCGGCGCGTGCAGAACGAGGAATAGAGGCCTCCTCCTCCTCATCGAGCAGTCCTTCTTGTCAACAAGCATCGCGATCAGACTAGCAGAGTTCAAGCTTACTCATTCTTCTATTGAAAAGGAAGAATTGGCAAGAATCCGTGTTTCGACACATTTTGATGATAGATTTCGTGATCATTCTCACGTGAATGTTGTCTGCTCTTCTTCGTGCGTCAAAGAGAGGAGACTGAAAGCACTTGCGACGACTCTTCTCAAGGAACCAATTCATCAAGACATTTTCTTTTACTCGAAACACAACCACGCCATGGTCTCTTCGATACAGCGACCAGGAAGAAAAAAAGGTTCTGTTTGTTTTCTTGTCTTCAAAATAGACCAGATCCCTTATAAGATTTTCTCTCCTGGCAGAGAATTTCCTCTTACATCATGTGAACGCCCACGGACTGCCTGAAAACTTGCATTATCGAAGATTTATCATCGTTTCCTCGCCAAACACACTCAAGAGAGAAGAGTTCCAGACGGAGGGAACAGGTGACTTCCCTTCCCTCATCGACGAGTCTCGAGTTGCCCATGATTCAGAAAGCACACACGGAATTCACTCGCCATCGTTTCTCTTTTCTTTGCCTCGGCACTCTTTTGCGCCGTTGGAGTGGCAGAATTGTGTAACCAAACGGGGGACCAACGCCTCCTCGCGCGGCGTCGCCTTTTTCTCCCTGAACTTCGAGGACGGGTCCCGTGGGCGAGCTTTTTCTTTTCAGAAACTCCACCTCATCTTTTCTCTCCTCTTCCTCGGCCATTTTGTGCGTGTGTTGCGATGGCGTCCCCTCCTTTTTCTGCCAACCGCCGAGGAGACGAAGGGGGCAAGGGGAGACGTTGCACGTGCCGTGCAGGCCGGTGGTCGCTGGCACGCGTCGTCCTCCGTCCCGCCAAGGTCTTCTCTT
>JAQIXL010001901.1:0-15318 GCA_034700245.1 Poikilolaimus oxycercus | reverse complement strand
TCTGCGCCATCCACGCGAAGCGAGTGACCATCATGCCGAAGGACATCCAGCTCGCCCGCCGCATCCGCGGTGAACGTTACTGAGCGGCAATCAGTCTACAACCAACCCAACGGCCCTCTTTAGGGCCATAAATAAGAGTTCAACAGCAATGAATAAATGTGGTTTCACTTGTTTTTTTTCGTTGTTTGAGTTCGAATTTCAGATTTTGGAGAGGCGACGTCGTTGTAACGCGTCGAAGGCGCTTCATTGAAGCTTGTGAAGGGGGCAGTGTGGCGCCTTTCTCTTTGTTACTTGCCGGCATTGTCTAATTGTACGCGCCGTTTCGTTTCACATTTGTTGAAGGTTTCAGTTCGTCCCCTGAAGATTATCGCTTGCCACACGGTTATCCACTTTTTGTTAGTGCATGGGTGAAAAGAAAAACTGCTGGCGATCACGTTGACGGCGCGAGAAAGAACGCATCGAAGCGGGGAGAAACGGCCCGAATTCGGCAGATAAGCACTTACTAGATGCGGCGTGGAGCAAGGGGGCAGCCAATGGTCATCTCCTGAGTGCTCGATTGATGCGAGTGGAGCAGAGTGTTGGCCGTCAAGAAACAATTCGCGGAAGAGTGCGCATCTGCCGAAGAATAAAGCGAATTGGTCGCTGCCATCTCTTCCCGCCACTCGCCCTGACCTCGCTCGTCGGTTTCGGTCTTCTTCGCCTGTGTTTTATCACTTCAAGGATGGCGGATCATTGAAGTTGAAGTGGAGTCGATGTGGTGTTGATGCTCGTCGTGCCGCGTGTTCAATGGTTTTGAGGTAGTGACTGCTTTTCTTCTCCACATTCACTGAAGTCAAGCTGTTCACTTTTTCTCCGGTGATTTACCACGTGCCGTGGAAGCGTGAAAGAATGCACCACACATTCCTCGAGGGACTCGTGATATTCGCGTTTTATTTTTTAGATTATAAACACGAAAAGCATTGAGAATAGTGAACAGATCATTGTGAAAGAATAAGACGGTGGGCAAGGAAGACGACTAATAGAGCTGAGAGCCGTGTGGAAGTGGATGAGTCGGGTGCAGCTGCTGTGGGAAGCCGTGAGGGACGTCGATCTTCGTCTTCTGCAATTCATTTTCAAAGGACTTAGTTCGACCAGAACAAACCATCGCTGTCATCGTCGGTGGTCGTCGCGACTTCTCTCGGAGTTGTAAGAGGTGCCGGTACCGGGAAGGCGTCATCATCATGGTCATCAACGTCGTCTTTATCGTCGTCGTCGTCGGTGAGCTCGTCTTTTACATCCTCGGCGGTGTCTGCCACTTCTTCAGCAGCCTCAGCGACGCTCTCCTCCACTTTTCCACGAATCTTCCCCCACAAGTTCGTCATCTGTTCCTGGCCCTTCTGCCACATCGACTCGAACTTCGCCTTCAACTTGTCCAACCAGCCTGAATCGTCTTCATCGTTCTTCTTTTTCAGACTGGAAACCCACAATGAAACCCGCAGTCCTCACTTGCAACATCTATTTTGTCTGGAATCTGCTCGAGTAGCCTCTCTTCACGATCTTCGTCATCTTCATCGTCGTCGACTCTCTCGTGGTAGTCTTTAAACAAGTTCTCGAAATGTTGAAGAAGGTCTGGAAGGCTTTGAATCGAGAACGAAACTCACTTTCTGGATCGTCGGCTATTGGTTGAGAAGAAACAGCGTGCAGACAGACTCCGAGGAGAATAAGAAAAGTCAGTGAGCGCATGATGAAAACCAGCGAACAATGTGAGGGAGCAACAAGTCAACAGCAACTAAATAGTGATGCGTGCAGCTGACTAGTGGAAGGAAGACACTGTTTGTGGGAAATGGCACGGGTCGCCGAGAGTGACGAACGCGCTCTTTGCATAATCTCCGGGCGGGCCTGCTGACAATATGGCAGAGTTTGGAGGCGATGCAAGTGATTCAGACTCCAAATGTGGAAGGACCTCTTTCTGGTCGACTAGCAGTCGATGATCAGCAGATTCAACTGAAATTCTTTCATCAGGCATTGATGGCTATCGTGATGAGTCCTATTCCAGAGATCTTTCAGTGAAGATCTAACACCTCACAGAGGAATTCACACCCTTTTCAAAGAGCGATGTTGTAGGTGCTAACAAGGGGATTGTTTACACTCCTCGTCCATTGCCCAACGATCTCTTCTTGTTTCGTCAACAACTACCGTAATGCCGTTCGGACCATGCAAGTTTGTGGTCTCAAAGGTTTGAAGATATTCAAGACAACCTTGCTTTTCAGTCAACGAAGAAGGAATTTGAAACAAAGAGCAAGAAGGAGAAGGGCCGAGTCTTTCGTTGGCGCTTCTCTTATGTGCAGCGGTCATCCGGATACGACATCTACACGTTTGTCTTCTTATAATTCAAAGAGCTTCAAGGATTTCAGTTGCATCGAATGTCTCAACTACCTGAAAAGACGTGGAATCAGTTCGGCTCACGCTTCGTGCCTGTAAGTGTCTCAACTGGAAAGTGACAAGTGTTTAGACGCGTCTACAACGATCGCCTCTGTGATGATCCCGAGACACCACAAGCTGCTCACAAGTGCAAACTTCAGAAAACTGTCCAACAGCAGGCGGCCAAGCCGAGCATTCCGACATTCATGCCTCTCGCCACGAAGGCTGCCGTGAGGGAAAAGAAAGCCGTCCTTGAGAAGCGACAGAATGTGGTTGCAAGCACATCGCAAGAAGTTCCAGGTTTGTTCCTCGACCAGGCGAAATGTTTGCAGCGTTGAATGTGGTGATGAAGACATCGGCAAAGGTGCCTGTGGCAAAGAAGATGGCAATGACGAAAAGAAATGCCACCAGTAAGAAGCGGAGGAACGTAGTTGCAAAAACATCGCAAGTGCCGGAACTCCTAGGTTTGGGTCTTGCTCAGGCGAAATATTTTCAGTGGCAGATGACACACTCGAAGAAGACGTAGACGAATTGGAAGTTCTTTGCGTGATGGCGAAGAAGTCGAAAGTCGACAAATCAAGCGATACGAGTCTTCTCTCTGATGAAAAGCCGGCAGCGGACGACTTCGACGAAGAAGACTATTTTGTTGAACCTGAACGTCCTATTGCCGAAATCACTCTGGATTAGAGTCTTCTCTTTGTTGGTAAATTGTGCCATTTAGTTCCCTTTTTTCACGAGCCGTGCAAACGAATAAACATCTTCAATGCGTCTTCGGTCTATGAGCATTGAGAGAAGAAGTCCCATTCTAACAGGATACTCGGGCTACTTGTAAAAGCGAGCGATTGAGTCTTGAAGGATGTCTCGTTGTCAGAAAACTTCACTCACAATCAGTTAGAAATCCTAGTCCCTAGTATGTACCTAGTGCAATGTTTTCGAGTTGACTCCAATTCGCAGTGATAATTATTTATGCTAGTGAATCAACAGTATGCATTTGTAACAAAACAATAACGTACAGGAATCTTATTAATCTGATTATTAATACCAAGGGCCTCTCACCGGAAAGGAAGTCGGACGAAAAGACGGGGCCACATTCAAGGGCTCGTATATTGGAAAGGGAGGTTGATTGTAACCGGGCTGAAGAAGAGGGAAGCGGTAGGGATACGGAGGCTCTTGTTGTTGGGGACGAGTGAATAATTGAGGACCATTTCCAGTCATCCAAGGATCCAATTGGTGCACTTCTTGTTGTTGATTGGGAAAGTCTTCTGGTCGTTGATCCCATCGAGTAGAGCGGTTGTGATGAGACTCCTCGCGGTAATTGGGCTGCTGATTGTGAGACCTGTGATGATAGGAGGGTCGGTCGTCGGATCTTCGAGAGTAGGAAGCGGAAGAAGACGGTCTCTCATTGCGATAAGAGTTGCTCCTGTGATACCTAGAGGAATCTCTTGATGACGACGTGAAGGCTCTTTTTTCTTTTTTCTTCTCTGGTTTGGCTGGAGCGATCGACTTCGCCTTCTCCACTTCTTTCGGCAATTCACTCAACAAGTCGGGATCGGCAACCGGCTGAAGAATTGTTGGCTCGAGCGATTGAGGCTCTTCGGGACGTTCTTTGTCCGTTTCCAGGAGCTCTTTTGGGTTTTCGTTGCCGTCGTCACTCTCCTCGGTATCATCGACTATCGTCAACGCTCCAAGCGTTGCTTCTTCTTCCACTTCAGTTGGCTTCTCAGATTCATTCTCGACAGTAGTGGCAGGCTGCTTCTCGGGCGTAGTGACCACTTCCGCATTGCTTTCTGCCGATTCTCGAGGAAATTTTGGGGGTGGACTTGGCTGTGGGGAGGGAGAGGGCGAGCGTTGGAGGGTTGTCGGTGGGATTGGGTTGGGAGCTGGGTGGGACTGAGATGGAAGAGGCGAGGGAGCATCCTGTGACTGGAGACTACTGATTGGGTGAATGGGAGATGGGGTGGGCAATGGGAGACTCTTCTCCGCAATTGAAGCAATTGAAGATACATGAGGGGAGGACTCTTTCGATTTCAATACCGGCTGAGGGGGAAGGGAATTCTTTTTCGTGGATTTGATCGGGACCACGGACTCTTTTCGAGACGTTGAAGGAGGAGGGGAAGCCACCCTCGGTTCTCTCCTCACCTTTTTCGGTTTCACAGGCGAAATCAATCGAGCCTTGGCCTTCATCTTCTTTTCTTCTAATTCTCGCCTACATTTCTCTGCAAGTCGCTTGATCGCCTCTTCACTCTCCTTCGGCTTGTCATTCTTCGACGTTGTTGAGGGAGACTCTTCAGGAGAGGAAGGGGGTGAAGTCTCCTTGAGAGAGTCTGTCTTCTTCGGAATCTTGTAGTCTCCCCAAACTTTCTTCTTCTCTCTGTCTGCTTGAAGCTTCTGAAGCGCCTCTTCTCTCTTTTCTCTGACTTCTTTTCCTGGATCTCGCTTCGGCCTCGACAGCATCTTCTCAGCAGAGTCTTCATCACAATCAGGCACATTCTTGGGCTTTTTCGAAGCAAAGAAATCGTTGATGGAATCTTGCGCTTGTTGCTTTAAAGTCTTAGCAGGGTCAACTTCGTCACGTTGCACACAATGAATGGATGACTTCTTCGGTGTTTTGGTGACTTCCACGATTTTCCTCTTTGTTGATTTTTTCGGCGAGCTTTGTTCGGAAAAGAGATCAACATATTTTGCCTCAGTCGCCGATTGCGGAGGAGTCTTCGCTTTTCCTCGGCAGCCCTCAAAGCTCTTCGCGCTACTTCTTTCTTCGACTTCATCATCGTTGTCGGAATGTGAACCATCGATCAACCATCGCTTCTTGTTGATCATTCGCATTCGCAGAGCCTTCGGATGCAGTCTCTTTCTCTTTCCACTCGTTACTGGCTGCTCTTCTTCAGAATGTCCATTGTTGTCTTTGTCTTCATCCGCTCTGTTCTTCTTCGATTCCGGCTCCGGAGATTCTTCACTTGAATCAGAAACGAGTTTTCTTTTCGGCGACGTCCTTTTGACTGACTTCTTCGCTTTCGAGATATTCTTCCTCTTCTTTCTTTTCTCTGTCCTCGTTTCATCAGACTCTTCAGCTGATTCGATAGAAGTATTCGAGATTTCGATCGTCTCCACTCTTGGTTCATCAGCTGTCGATGGAGCTGCCAACGGTTGTCTTTGCTCTGATTCTTTGCCATCAGAAGAAGTCGGCGTTGAAGAAGCGACAATCTCTTCCATTGTGTTGAGTGTTGGAGACAGCGATGAGTGGCTCGTTTCTTGACTATTAGATTCGATCTCGCAGAAAGGAGGTGGAGTTGATCCAATCTCGAGTATCGGCGATGTGGAGGTGTCCATAGTCTTCGGCGCAGGTTCAACTTGTTCGTTCGCCTCTGACATCGGTCGTGGTTTAGCTTCTTCATGGATTGGTTGTGGTGCATCGTCTGTAAAGGTTAACGAATAAAATCGGGCCTCTTACCCGAAGGCGAATGATTTGGTGCATTGGCCACCACTGGCATTGAACTAGTAACGGTGCTTTGTTGTGGCGACGTCCTTCGAGCTCTTCTCGAAGCGGCAGCCTTTCTACGCGTTGAAGATTCTGAAGAAATATTGCCCGATCAGAGAGGCTTACTTGGAGGAATCTGAGCAGCTCTTGTTGACTTCGGTATTTCGTGGATAATTTCAATGTCAGAGTCGTTGCCGGTCAAGTCGACCTCAGGAATTTCGAACGGGTTCCTGAAGAGGTCTTCGTCGTCGAATTGCACATCATTTTGCGTCGAGACAACTGGTAAAGCAACGGCTGCTTCCGACTAAAAGGCATCGTCGTTGAAAATACAAGATGAAAAGGCGAACCGCTACAGGAGGTTGTGGGGGCGCGGGATTGGAAGGAGTTGGGGGAGGCCGCGTTTGAGTGACACGTCGAACTTCTTCTTCCTCGTCGTCGGAGATCGTGACAACTTCTGGTTCTGCCCTAGTCGGGGCTGGCAGAGGTGACGGAGGACTATGAGGAGTTTCTGTGTCGACTGAAGTGTCACTTGTGGGAGGAGTATCCTCACGAGCTGAAACAAAATGACACACTTCTCAAAGCAAAAACCTTCACGTGAAAGAAGCTCTTGCAGAACATCGCGACATTTGTCGCGGATCTTCTCTATCACTATGTTTTGGTCCTCCTGAAACTCTTTGTTGGAAAAGGCGGTATTTAGACGAACATCATTGAGGCGTTTGATGTCGTCTCTTGCTTTAAGCTGATTCTTAACGTCAACGATGAACTCGATTGCACTGAAGTCAGGAAGCGTTCTACAAGCGAAACTATTTGTGAGAAGGAAAGAAGCCTCACTTTTGCTGATTCGCCTCCTCGAGATACTCTGGAGCAAGTCGATCGACAAGAAGATCCGTGTGTAGACGAGGAATGCAGAAATGCTTCTCTGCGAAGGGATCGTCCAAGAAACGACCATTACGAACGCGTCTGAAATACTTTTGTACGCATGCATAAGACTGAATATTGTCTTGGTGGTCTTTCCCCTCACGGTTTATGTTGTTAATTAATGAAGGAGACCAAGAGGACTGCTGGAAGAAGTCCCTAGAGGGCTATGGTTCTTCCCCTTTTCCATCGCCGCTCTACAGACAGGAAACTTCGACGGGAAAGATCTCTCCTTTTCCCTTCATCAACAGTTCTATGAAGCATGAATGGCTACCCAAAACCACTCGGTCGAAAGACCTTTCATATGAAAGACTAGTAATGCGGGATTTGGTATTCATTTAAAGAGCAACAGGGAGGTTCATGGTATCGTATCCGCTATTGCTCCCTCGATGGTCTCGAACCATGGGTCAAACACCCCCCAGACGAGTTCGAGACTGCCATTTTCCCGTGTTTGATTTGAGCATGATTTGTCATGTGCAAGTCATAGGTGGAAGTGAGGCAAAGAAGAGTTGGAGGCAAGGTCGGGAAGGGGATGTTACTGCTTTCGCCGAAAACCTTTTGCTTCGAAGCAGGGAGGGTTCTGCAAAAAACACCTTCTCACAGTCACGTCCTGGCCGAAGAAGAGTGAAAAGGCAAACAGGAGGACAATGGAAGATAAGAAAGGGTCTTCGATGCATACGGTACTCATGAACGTCTCGCCGACCCTCCTCTATGCAGCCCTCACCATTCGCCGACGATTTGGTACCCCCCCCCCCCCCCTCACACCCACTAAAAGAGAAGCCGCCCAATCGTCGGCACTCTCGCGAGAGAGACCAGCATGCTGTAGATGTCGCTGACGTCCTGCCCAATGAGGGACCAGCCTTCAACTTTCCCGGTACAATGCTTCTATCTTCCCCGTTTGCGCCAGCAGAACAAACAGTAGAGCAAACTTACACTGCAGGGCAATCTTTGAGATTCTTTGTCTGCGAGGCGATCTTCTGACACCACAAACAACTAAAAAGTTTTTTAACAAATGGTTTGAGGTCTTTACCGAAATCTGTCGAATTGCTTCAGCTTCTCATTGGTTCGAACCCAAAGATAGACGAAGCGAGGATCCGGTCCTCGAGTGTCGATCAACTCTGGTTCGTTCTAAATTCACTACATCAAATGATCGAAGAAAACAAACCGAAGACCCAACGATGAAGTTGCATTGTCCATAGTCTCCAGTGAGCGAGCTCTTTCTACGAGGGGCCATTCTCTGTTCGAACTCCGAGGTCACGGCGAGCGCGGGAAAATGAGTGAAGAGATGAATGGGAACGGCTCCTTTATCACGCTGACCTCGCTCTCTCTTAGCACTTCGAATGAGGATCGATAGGGATCCTGGGACCCGTCCAATTTTAGCACCATATGTCTCTATCACTCTATTCGCACAATACTCTTGGTCTAGTTAGCACCTTGGATAGTCTACGAGGTCTTGATTCTGACTGTGAATGATAGGGGGTAGAAGTAATCCCCTGTTTGTTGAAGAGAGGAAGGGGAGGAGTGCTAATGACGTTCATTGCCTGAAAGTTGTCTGTCATGGTCTCCTTCCCTCTCCCTGCATGACCCAAGAGCTGAAACAACTCCGAGACTGCAGCAGAACAATGCTTTTATTCGAAAGCATAATCTCACAAACACAATCTCCTAAATATCTATTGAGGATGTTTAGGTGGAAACGATGGCATCAATAAGGTCTGAGTGGTGGAGGAAAAGAGGGGGCTCGCTGTGGAAGTTGGATTGAGAAGAAAACAATTACCGAAGAGGGGCACATAATGGAGTTGAGATGTTTGTGGGAAATGACCTAGAGACGACGGATTCCACACCATGTTGGATACGGTAGGATACTGAACGCTTTGAGACATGGGAAGAGACTTTTGAGGATGGGAAGTAGATGCTGCAATTGGGACTAGTACTCGACTTGCAGTCTCTGCCATATTTTTTACAGGCTGAAATGACTGGGAGTGCCTTGATTTTTCGGGGGACTTTCGATGGACAGTTTTCACAAGAAGAGAACCTGAAGCTTTCAAGGCAGCATCGGTGGAGACAGGCAAATGTAGTGTTTGTTTTGGAGAAGGTTGAAAAGAAATTGATGAATTTGTGGAGGCCTTGGAGTTCTTCACTTTCACAATACCATCATCATCGTTTGATCTTTTCAAGGCATTGTTCTTGCTGAGAAGCATTTCTTTTTGATGTTTCAGAGCTGCAACACTGAGCTTCCATGATCAAGACTACAGTACCTGCTCTCTTTATTCCCTCGATGCTGACTAAACTAAGCACAGGCTGCTCTTTCCTGACACTAGCAGTTGTCTGATTCTCTAGAACTGAAGCTGGAGAAAGGGCATCTTGTCGTTCCAAGACGGGAGGCGGGGTTATTGACCAGCTACGGTAGGCAGAAGCTCGTGAAGTTAACAGCGGCTCCTCGCACTTTGCAGTGCTACCAATACTGTACTCATTTCGTTGAGTATTCACAGTGCCCATTTTCGACGACGTTGTTGTTTCTAGTCAGAATGAGTTCGACGAAAAAATGGTACCATTTTCTTTCTGAAGAACGACTTCATGGACGAGCTTCGCTAATGGGCTGACGACTTGTTTTCCTTTACAACTTCCTGAAAGATCACCATTCATACTAACTATCCATTTTGTTGCCGCGTTCTCTTCTCTCCTGGAAGAGATCCCTTGAGGGACGAGGCTCTCCTCGTCATCCGAATCCGAGAGTGTTATCTCGGGAACCACAGAGGGCTCCAGGAAATATTCTTCCGCTCCAAACTCATGCTCATACGCCTTTCTTCCGCTTTCCTGAGCACATTTGATTTGAAAAAGAACTCTCCAACCTTCTGTTGTGTAGACTGAAGACTTGAGCTCGAAATGAATTGGGTTGATGCTTCTTCGTCACTGATTTCTAAAACAATTTGTGGATTTTCTTGGGGAGGCTTTGATTGTGAAATGGTTGGTGATGTCACTCTCGAATTGGGGAGTCGCTTGACGACTTCGAGCGACTTCAGACCGAGACTCTTTCGACACTTCTTAGTCACCTCATTGCAAATAATGAGTTGGTCTTTCTGCAAACTAACAAATTGTGCCGGAGCTATACCTCAGGGAGGGTCTTCATCTCTTCAGTGCCACACAGAGTGTTTACTTGCTGCTCGAGAAGACGTTCAAGCTCAGCCTCGGAATGACCACTAAACATTTTATTTAGAGAACTTTTCTCATCAAAACCTCAGCTTTCGAATTTCGACTAGAATAAGTTTGGAGAAGCGCGCGATGAGAACTTCGGTGAGAAAGCGGCCCTCGCAGATGTGTTGTCTTGTATTTGGATCTTCGAGAAAACGACCATCTTTTGACACAAGTCTAGAATAAAGCCTCAATTTAGCCAAATAATAGAGTCCAACACTTTCGGCCGTATAGTGGAATGCTTTCTCACGTTGATTCTAGCACAAGAAGAGCATCTGAACTCTTCCTACAATAGAAGGCCGAGTACAAACTGATAAGTTATCGTCTCTTGCTTGCTTAATGTTTGGTTCCACAAATAAACTCGGCTTGGATATCTTGAACATTGTGTCTCGATAACTTTAAATTCGCCCTGAAGAGATGGTTTGAATAACAGAGCATGAAAAACAGACGGTAAGTGGCGAAGCAACAAATTTGCAAGGACCGAAGTCCGATGAAGAATGGAGAGACATTCTTGGCAAGGACTGTGGACGTAATGAGCCGGCTCTTTGAATGATTCTCGGTCAATCTCTCACCTCCCAACTACTTGCTCCGCCCATTTTCGGTCACTCGAAAGGCTCTTGTATCTTCCGAATGTGAATTGTATTGTTTGATGACTGAAATAGTATTTTAACAATATCAAACAAGTTTGTAATATTAGTGACAATAAGTATAATAGAGTGAAATCGTTAGAACATGGAAAGGAATTCGTCGCGGAAGTGAACGAGACAGCGGCGGTACGAGCGACTCTCAGAGCGACGACGAGAAGTCTCACACACTTCGACTGCCTCGGACGCCGTTGAAGCGATGATTTCACGCAGACGCCTCTTCTCTTTCATGTTGGTCGACTTGAGCTCTTGCGTCTGATACTGCAGGAAACGGTAGTAATCCTGTCAAGTGATTCATCTTCATAGTGAACTTCTCACGAACCTCGCAGAGTGTAAGCTCTTCAACTCGGGAGAAGTTCCCATGGAAATGAGCAAGACCCCGAATGTGCAGCCAGTCCTTCCATTCGCCAACTTCTTTCATCATCGCCTCACAGTCTTGAAGGGCCAACTTCTGTTGCGCAGTCTATTTCAAGAGTAAGTGTTTTGGAAAAGAATCAAACCATTTTGAAGCAGAGACGTCGGAGACTGGCATAACCAGCGCGACGGAGGAAGTCGTAGTCTTGCTTCATGCGAGTGAGAAGTCCTTCGAATTCTTCTTCGACGAGAGCATTCTCGCAGATTTCCAGGTAGGCTTTCGAGTAGTTGTTAGTGGATTCGAACATACTGAAGAGCTCCTGTAACTTTACTGTTTTTGCCTGTTGAAGGTCAACTAACCTTGTCCTGACTGAAGACCTTGACCATTTTGGAGAGGAAGCTCGCGAACTCGACGAAGAGCTTTGCACAGTGCAACTCCTCTTGGTGTTTCTTTCGAATTGAGTCGACCTTCTCCGAGGAGAGAAGTTCATGTCCAGAATGCTCCTTGTCGGCACAATCCCAACAAACAGTCACAGCCAGTTTATCTCCCTGTACACAGTCTTCTTCTTCTAGGAAAGACTTACAGTATCCTTGGAGACTTGGTGGCAGGAGAGACAGTGGCGGATCTGCTGACGGGGTCGTTCACAACCTTCACATAGAGTGAATTTGAACTGGTCGAGGAGATTGAGAAGGCCGTAGTTGACTGGAGGAACGAGCTCGAAGGGCGAAGGACGACGACAGCCCGGACAGAGGATTCCCTCGGTCTGCGAGGCGCCTTCTTGCAGACTCTCCACGGCCAAGTCCCAGAGCTTCTCGAGGCAGGAGCGACAGAAGGAATGTCCACAGAGCAGCGAGTGAGGCTTGCGGTCCTCCACGTTGAACTGCTCAAGGCAGACGCCGCAGGAAAGAGCCGAAGCAAGCGAGGTCGAGGCAAGATCTGAGAGGAGTCTTGAAGGAGGAGGGACGAACCGTGACAGGCCATGTTGAAGGAAGGTCGATCGTTGAAGAAGACGGGAGAAGCCACGACTGAAGAAGTGAAGACTGATGCTCTCAGAGAAATCCTCTCGTTTATATAGTGGAAAGGTGAGAATTGGGAAGTGCTGAGAAGCTCCAGTTCGCACTTCTCTGCCTTCCAATGTGAGAAGAGCGACAAATTGAACTACGACAAGGATTTCACAGCTTCACAGCGAGCCACAAGATTGCTGAATGTAAACCAAAAAGAAGCTGGTGAAAGTGAAGGGTCAACCTGCGGGGTAAATGTTGATAAAGTTCTTCGTAAAGTTCTTCGAGAAAGAGCCTTGGGAATGTCGAAACGTTCGAGAAACGGCAAAGACAAAGGGATAATGGACAGGCGAAGGCTTCCCTTCACGCGCAGAGGATGTGGAGCGTCTGACGACGAGTTGCCGGCTGGCGCTTCTTAAACTTCTTCAACCATGCACCAACTGCAGGCGATTAGCGACCCACTATGATTTTCAACAATTATTTATTCTCACAGAAAGACAACAGAAACAATGCGAACGTGAAGAAGCATTTCTGGCAACAATCAGCGCCTGTCAGAGTCGGGGCGAGTCCACGAGATGGTCGGGAACATTTGACGATCCGCCGGCTGACGCTCCTTGAACTCGTTATACCAGATCTTCATATTCCCTTCATTCACATTGGTGCACTGCCAGACACTAACGTGCTTCAAGTCCTGAAAACCCTTAAGATTGTTATTGTGGCAAGATAAATTAACAAAAGAAGAAATTCTATAAAACAAACCGGGCAGTTCTCGATGACTGCTTGAATGCCTTCATTCGTGACACGATAGCATTTGATCAACTCGAGCTTCTAAAGAACGAAAGTGAAAAGTGTTGTGAGATTTGCCTGAAGTTTGCCGTGATGAGCGAGAGCCAAGAGACCATCATCCTCCAAGAGGCAACGATCAGCGTAGATCGTGCGCAACTCCGTACAGTTTCGACAGAACTCAGCGGACAGCTTAAGACATTGCAATTACACTCCTCAATTCACACCAGATAGGCACAGCTCCAGTCGAGTTTCAGGTATGTGAGATTAGTCAGCTGCTGAGAAGCGGTCGTTGCACTATGAGATCTGATGTATCCAAGTTCGAGAACTTTGAGACTAAAAATGAAATGAGAGGTGAAAAATCTAACGATGTGTTCAAACGACGTAGAAAGTCAAAAGCGCCATCAGGGATGAAGGTGTAGCTCCTTGAACCCTCAGCCTTCCAGATTCTGAACTCCGTCAGCTGAGTGCATCTCTCTCCGATCGGTGACAGCTGTGGAAACGGTGGTGGATACCGTCGAATGCTGATGAGACACGCAAAATTGAACCGTTTAAGCCGCTCACTTTGAAATGTGTGAAATATGAAGACGTAGAAGAGTCGGAGGCAATGACTCGAAGAGAAGATCGGGAATGAAGCACTTGTTGTCACCAAGGAAGAGATTCTCAAGAACCGGGCACGCGCCCACAAGCTCTGCCACACCCTCCATCGTCGTCCTCTGTAGGCACAACATGAAAATGTAGGCTGAATTAAAGTGAACAAACATTCATGGTCATCTTTCCGAAATCGATAGTCTTGAGCTTCGGGCCAAGGGGAATCAGTTCACGCGGTGCCATCTCTGTGAGATGAATTCCCGACAAGCCGAGATGTGTCAGATTCGGAGGAGCAAGAGGAACCATCATTCGGGCGATCCTAATTCAATGAAGTTAGTAGCAAACAATGCTTGCCTTTGATTGAAGGCTTTCAGAAAACCCGAAAGATCGAGCTTCCACACTGCACGTCCACAACGCTTCAGGAGAAAACGAAACTGAACAGGTGATTAAATAAGAATGAAGAGTGGATATGCCTTTTCTTTGTCCATTATGAATGGTTTGTCTTGCTTCTGGCACATGTTCTCTGGGCTGATTTCGTGAATGGCTGGCCAGGCAAAATGAATAGCAGCGTTTCGCCATTTCTTCGATACTCCTTCAGCTTTGAGAAGCTCAACGATCTTCAGCTCCTTGAGCACTTGACCCTGAAACGCGATTTTTATCTTCATTGAAAACGAAAGAAAAAACGAAGTGAAAACGTACCAGCTGGATGTCTGGAAGATCTTCAATGAAATCTCTCTTCTTCTTCTCCGAGGTCTCTTCATCGAAGGGCCCATCGTGCTGACTTTCCGAGCGCGATCCTCCATTTCCTTCCAAGTCAAGACGCTGGATCTTGCTTGACTCGACGACTTCCGAAAGCTAAGCACACATATTAAAACATGAAGGGTAAATCCATACCTTGCGCTTGCGGTTCAGATTCTCAGCCTCAGCCGAAGTCTCATCAGAAATCGTGTCCAAGGTCATTTTGTCTGAAACCGCTTCGTGAAAATAATACTGTGAAGAGAGGTGAACACTCGGCGTAAAGCAAGCAAGCAAGTGAAAACGCGCATATATCCTGGACGCTAAGCTGTTGAAAATGCGTTTCACATGAAACAAACACTCACGCTAGTTTTCATCTTCCCATGGCGTCAAAGAATCGAACACTACACAAGAACCAAGAAAACCACGGAAAGAACGAAGAACAATGAGAGGAATGCAGAGATGAAAAAGTTTTCTCGTGAAAATTCCATCGCCTTTTCAAATTTTCTACAGAAATCAGGCCAAAGCGCGTGGGTCTCGAGGCGATTACGCGTGACGGACTGTTTTTAGGCCAGCATCACTTCGTGCTTCTCTGTGGTTCGTCGCTATTTTGTTCGTTTCTTCACGTTGTTTGTGTTGATTTTGTGTGGCTCGCCTTGTCAGAACGCTTGCGTCAGTGCACTAGCATCAATGCACTAGCAAAGTTTTGATAGCTTGTCTCGCGTCATATTGCCGTGTTTCGATCGTTTTCCCGCGAATTTCATCTCTTTCAGGTCTAGCATCAGCCGCGCAACACGAAGCAATATGAGCGAGACAAGGGAGGATCTCGTCCAGCGTGCGAAGCTTGCCGAGCAAGCCGAGCGCTACGACGACATGGCCGTTGCCATGCACAAGGTTCGTTCACGAGTTCCGCTTGGAAGTGGAGCTTGTAGGTGACGGAGCTGCCGGGAGAGCTCTCCAACGAGGAGCGCAACCTTCTCTCAGTCGCCTACAAGAACGTCGTCGGAGCGCGCCGCTCGTCGTGGAGGGTCGTCTCGTCCATCGAGCAGAGGGCCGAAGCTGAGCTCAAGAAGAAACTCGCCACGGAGTACCGCGAGAAGGTTTGTTCGAGTGCTAGTTCCTTCATGCAATGTCAATTCAGGTCGAGAAGGAGCTGCGAGACACCTGCAACGAGGTGCTCGAGCTTCTGGACAAGTACCTCGTGCCGCAAGCGGGCTCGGCCGAGTC
>JAQIXL010001900.1:0-15322 GCA_034700245.1 Poikilolaimus oxycercus | reverse complement strand
TCATTGGTTCTACTAATCCGTCCTTGACGGCACCCTCAAACTCGACGAATAGCCACACTAACAATGCAAGTCGAAACAACTACTATTTCGTGTAAAGGTGGATCAAAACGAGCGCGCGCGCGTTTCTGCGGAATCCTTGCCCGGTGACCCCACCGGTCCCTGCCGCTACCCGGTGCCGGAGTCCTCTCGGACTCTCCTCTCTGCGGTCTTCTCGCTGTCTGCCCTCGCTGGCTGCTGACACTGGCGACCCGTGGACAAGGCTGGGTTACGTTCCCCCCACGACAGAAGCGCGTCCCCGCGCGTCAAAATTCTCCTTTGTCGCCGAGTCCACGGCTTCGCCAGAAAATTCTGACCCACGGTTACGTCTCAACGCGAGTTCCCGGACGACTTCTTCAACTAGTTCTGCAGGCACTCGCATTGGATACAAGGGTCGGTGGCGCTCTGCCAACGTTAGCGAAAATTCCAGTTCGGACTTTTCACGCTCAGCTTTCGCTTCATTCAAGAGAGTTTCGATTTGTCGAAACAGCACAATTGCGCTTGGAGGTTGCAACGCAGCGTGCTTCTTTCCTGAGCGAAAGAGCTAAGACTTGATGTACCTCAATTGCAATTGCTCAAAAACGTACGCTGATGATGGAATAGAATCGTCCGGTGGCGCCTGTTCCACATGAATAGCGTCCAATTTGCTTCTCAATAGAAGCCCACGTCGATGCAACAATTGGCAGATTTTGATTGAAAACTCCAAGTCGAATCGTCACGAAGTTCTCGAGAATAGCTTTCCCGAGTCGCTCATCATAATTGGCAGTCATTTCCGCAGAAAAACCGAAGATGACACTCCAGACGGTGGCAGAACGGCTGACAAAAATAGGGCATGTCGCTCAATTAGCACTTTTCCACCATGACCGAGACTTGATTGAACACAGTTTTATACGGTACTTTAACAAAGTGGTGATTCGCAAATAAAAATCACGATAGTAGTCGAATAATGTACAATAATTGCCGCAGATCAGGGACTGATTGTGCTCGAACAATGAAGATCATAGAGTGTCTGGAGAATGCTTAGGCCGCGACGTTTACGATCAAGTTCTTCCTGAAAATGCTGAATTCTTCACAACATTCCTGGCACAAACCTTGTCCGTCTTTTCAGCGATGTCTTTTTGAAGTTGACCATAAACATTTCCAAGTTTCAATGCAGCGGCTTTGATGTTTTCTCTATCGCCGGTTTGAAGAAGTTTGCGGGCCTTTTGTAGCGCGGCGTAGCTGAAACTAGAGTTTAGCTTTGCGGAAGAACCTACTTTTCGCCGAAAATGTCCTGTTCTTCGAGTTGTTCGACAAGCTTGAGAAATGCTAAAATCGTTTGATCCGTTTAGAGCAGCCAGTGGCACTTACGATTCTCTACAGTTTCTGTTGTGTTTGGAGGCTTGGAGCTTTCTTCAATGATCTCTGGCTTGATTCTTCGCGGTGTCTCCGCTGAGGCTGGTTGCTGATGGTCAACAGGGGTCTTCACGTCTACCACCACTGTCAGGCTTTCCGTCAATTCTGTTGCAGTCGATCCTTCCCCGACTGCCTCGTTGCTACCGGCCAAGGAAGACGAGTCAGAATTTGGGTACGCGCTATTGGCGGCAACAGGCTCCACCTGCAAGAAAAGTTCGCTATTAAAATGAACAAGTTGAAAACCTTGATTGGACGTGAATTCGTGGTAACCGGGTTCTTTTCGTTTTGTTGGCTCGGTTGAATTTCAGCTTGCGGCGCTGGCACGCACGGTCGCTTTATGGAAGGCTCTTCTACGCTGGTTTGTGCCTAAAACTAAATGATGTGATTTGTCGTAAACTCTACCTCTTCAGACAAACTGGCGTTATCATCCACCTCGCTCTTGAAGTTCAGTGGTCGCTTTTCGAACGACGAAGAAGTTCTGGGCGATGCCCTCTTTCTGCCTGATCGTCGCGGAAGACTGTTCAATTTCGATGGCGGCCGCTGTTCATCGTTTTCTTCAGTCTTGGCGATGGGTGTCTTCTCCTTTTCTGAGCGTCGAACTGTTTCTGATTGAAACGTCAGATATTGCTTCGGACGCTCACCAAAATATGGAGCAGAGACGGGAGTTGCTACTGGAGCTGGAAAGAAGCTTGTGGGTGTTTGGATGGGTTGAGGCGATTGGCGACTCTGCCCGCTTTCGACGCTTACGACTACACAGAAATTCAAACAATTCAGACGGTTTCAACCTGGATCGATCGGGCCTTGTTCCTGTTCGCGGGCACTCGGTTGAGCGGCTCTCTTTTGTCTGTTGTATTCGGCTTGCTCCTGTCAAGCGAAAATCTTTTTAGAGAGGAAACTCTTACTTCTTCTGTCAGAATCCAGCGGCATCGTTCGTAATAGTCTTCGAAGTCGCCGGCCTCCATGCAAACGTCGTCGACCACCGGAGCGAAGCCGATCATACACCTGGCACATTGAATGAACGGGCTGAACTTACTCATGAAGACGGTCGATCATCCGCTGCCTGGTCGCGATTGGGATGTCGTCCTCATCAAGGAAGATGGCTTTCGGCACGAAGAGCGCGAACATGCATCGAATAAAAAGGAAGTGGTGAACGACGGGCAACGGCAGGTAGCCTGTTCCTGCGTTGAAATGCTTCCTGAAACATATTTGCAACGGGTCAATGCTACGAACCGGAAATGGGAGCTGGTGAGTTTCTTCTGGAAAACCTCGCAGCACCAGGGGCAGACAGTGTCAGCGTTGGTTTGAATCATTGGGGCCGTGTAGTTCGGTTGACGAAGTTGAGTCGGGCTCGTCTTTCGAAGATCTAGCAGAAGTTCGTGAAAAGTGATAAAAGCTTACTTGCAGCCAGATAAGCGGTCACTTGCTCGTTCGTCATTGGCGATGCGCGTTCGTTAACTGATGGTTTCGGCCAAAACGTCTTCCCCTTTGCTCTGATCGGCTTGGACTGCTGAAATTGAGAAGTTGACTTTTAAGACTCGACTTACCTGACTTGAAGAAGAAGGAGTTGGCAGGCTTCTTCGCGGCCTCTTTTGAGATACAACCTGCTCGAGAGCGACGCCACGTCCTCCGTCCATTTCCTTTCCGAATGAGCTTTGAACGAAATTCAGTGAAGGCCAGGTGCGTAGTGTGAATGGAAACGATATTTCGCACTTGAGAAAGTTCGCAGTTGAACCAGAGGCACAGACGCACACGATTAGCACCTTGACAGTGGCCCATCATAGACTGCCGACATTTATAAAGGTCACCAGCCAAATGAAATTGAAAAAACAATACAAATTTTGCTCCGCTTTCAAGTGTTGACTGGTACACCGCTCATTCAATTTTCCCAACTCAGGGGACGATCGGATACCTGTGCAAAGGCCATTAGTCGCGTTAAAGTCGAAGTCCGCCTTATGTGTGCGAGACAAGCCTTTTCAGGAAATAAGCCATGATTCCCCATCCGAATCTAAAATTCAATTAGTCCGAGAGAGTTTTGAAGCCGAGTTAAACTCAAGAGATGTTTTGGACGTCGACGGAACATGCAGTCGCAAGCTAGAGTTCAGTGTCACAGAAAGTGTGAGCGAAATGATGGAGGAAGAAATTTTCGGTGACTGGTGAGATTTCTCGCAAATTAGACAAGTAAATCTTTGGCTGGCTTGCAGTTTTTAGAGCTCCAAGAGGCTCGAGAACTTCTTCGAACAGGCGAGAGATCGAATCTCAAAATGGTCGCCAGAAAACTAGCCACAATTTACACCAAACTCCGACGCAAGATCGCTACGAGCACGGATAAGGTTTACCGCAATGACTACTGGAGGAACCACCTAACATAACGCAGAAAGACATACAGCGCAAACGTCGTGGGCTCAGAATTTTGATGGCTATGCACGATCTATACTTTATGGATGCCGACCATCATGCGGTCAGCAGTGATTGAAGCCACCGAATTTAACTTATTCCCTGCATCTTCATTTTGTGAGAACTTCAAAATAAAGCTGAAATGTGTTAATAGACGAGTCCAGAGAGAACTCAAAATTCACATTTGTAAAGTGCAAATCGCACTAATTTTCTCTCCCATCGTCGCACTTGTCAGTCGGCAATAGACAATAGTGAGCGATTCTTCAGCCCATTTGCACCATAATCGACAGTCGTTTTTCGTACGCGCTCCTTTTGCTCTTTGAAATACTCGCGTTGTCTTTACCTGCTTTTAGCTTCAAACTTTCAAAGGTTGCAAAGTGCAAATCGTCGATGCACAAAGACGAGCGGCTTGTTCGTCTCGTTCTCGAGAACTGGAGCCATCTTCGTATTTCCCACATCAAACGTGATTTGGAAGCCATAAAGAAATGGCGTGAAATTGAACGAATTCTCGGTACTAAAAAGAAGGGCGAACGACCGCCCAACAAGCGTTTGAACGATCTCATTGCGGTATATCGCAATTGTTTCTATATTCACTTGTATCAGTTTAGCAATACAAACTGGGACAGCTGCAAGGCACACCACGGCTTCGAGAAATGATTGACCGGCTCGTCAGACTTCGCGAGGAAGCCTTGGCTGAAAGCGAAGAGGCAGAGCTGCGTTTTGCATTGCGTCTCGCTGAGACTTGTCGACAACGAAATGAACCTCTGACGCGCATCACGATTCAACGATTTCGTCGCGAGTACCAAGACGAGGATGAACTTCTGCGCATTTCTTGGAGCGCCATCTTCGATGTGGTATGCACAGAGGCTCTTCTCACCGCAAATTGTAGGATCACGAGCCACGAACGAGACCCGAAGTTCTGTACCGTCATCTACGTGGAACTCCTGTTGCGGTCAACATAGAAAGTTTTCCTGACGATGAATGCAAGTTTCATGGAAAAGAAGTAAATTCTTCAGTAACAAGTCCATGGCTCGATGCGCTAAAACAACCGGCTTTGCCAACGGCTGCTGATTGTGAAGAATCGTCATCGGAGCGCACGCGTAAAGACGCCGGAATGCGAGCACCAAAACATTTGTTTGCAAACTTTGAAGAGAATGAAGGCTGGTTTAGAGAAAACGACGAGCGGCTTGTTGAGGCTATTTTGACAAATTGGAAAGTCCTTCGAAATGGGCATTTCAATCAGTACGCACCAGAGGTGCTCGAGATGTGGGAGCAGATCGGTGTCGACTTCGGTCAAACAGCCAAAAACTTGCGAGATCGCTTGAGCATTCTTAACACAGTGAGAGTTCTGTATCAATTTTAACAACGAGACCTTCAGAACTTGAACAGAGGCTTTGCCATACCGCCAAAACTGCGTGCCCTTCTTGAAAGGTTAACGAAATTAAAAAAGGAAGCCCACGAAGAACGTGAGAAGGAAGAACTGCGCTTTGTAATCGAGATCGCCGATCATCTACTGAAAATCAGGCAGCGCTTTAGTCAAAGTGTTGTCCGCGAAATTTTGGTGAAACTTCGAAATCGGAATTTGTTCGCCAAACACACGCAAATCACTCTAGTGCATCAGTTGATCAACAAGTGGAAGGCATAGTTGTGCTCTCTAAAGACAAAAAAAGTTGTTTCAGTATCCCAGAGCGCTCTCGAGAGCAGCGGTGCTGGTTCACCACATAAAAGGCATAACAACGTCTTTCGCTGTGGAAGACTTTCCCAATGACGAATGTACGTACGCATGGTTTTCAAATATTTTAGTAAGCGAAAGATGGAGGGCCGCAATGAAAGCCAAGTTCATTCAGGGCAATCGTCCTCCGCTGATAGGCCGAAAACGACGCAACAATATGCGAGAGAAGGAAGTGGAATTGGACGCAACAAAGAGTGTCAATGATAAGAATGAAATGTCCACTGATGATGACAAAGTTAGTGACTTTTAACGAAATATTAATTCTCGGTGTTCAGGCAATGGATAGGAAGCAACGTATTTCTAAGCGATGCCGTGGCTCGCGGTCCTCATCAAAAATTCCAGCAGGCAGAGAGAATGTTGAAACTGACGGCGCAAAAAGAGTGGGTCTTTATTGCCAAGCAATGCCTTCCATTAAGCGACCGTGCGTGCCATCGCCGCAAGCTGAAATTCAACCGAGCCAACATAACGAAAAGAGTCCTGGTCCCATAAATTCACGCCCTATTAAGGTTTTTTTCGTTTTAATAGCGAGCTTTTCTTGCAGATGGAGCCCGCTGTCGATAGCGTGCGCTCAATGTCTGACGAGTCTTCCTTAACGGCTAGCAACAGGGCAGTCGGAGAAGGATCAACCGCAACAGAATTGACGGAAAGCCCAGCAGTGGCGGAAGACACAAAGGCCCCTGTCGACCGTCAGCAACCAGCCTCTGTCTCCAAGTTTGTTTCAATCGTTCCCTCAATGTTCTTGAAGGAAGTCGTCGCGAAGAATCAAGCCAGAAATCATTGAAGCCAGCTACAGGCCTCCTAGCAAAGCACAAACTGATAAGAAGCGTAAGTGCCGCTGCTCGAAACAAACCAAACGATTTTAGCATTTCCCAAGCTTGTCGAACAACTCGAGGAGCAAGGCATTTTCGGCGAAAAGTAGGCTCTTCTGCAAAACTAAACGCTAGCTTCAGCTACGTCGTGCTACAAGATTCTCGCGAACTTCTTCGAACCGGCGATAGGGCGAACATCAAAGCAGCTGCTTTGAAACTTGGAAATGTTTATGGCCAACTTCAAAAGGACATCGCAGAAAAGACGGACAAGGTTTGTGCCAAGAGTGTCGTGAAGAGTTCAGCATTTTCAGGAAGAAATTGACCGTAAACGTCGCGGTCTACGCATTCTGCAGAAACTCTATGATCTTCATTGCTCAACCACAATTAGTCCCTAACCTGCGGCAATTACGTTTTCGACCAATATTGTGCATTTATTTGAGAATCACCACTTTGTACCGTATAAAACTGTGTTCAATCAAATCTCGGACAAGGCAAAAAAAAAGTGCTAATTGAGCGAGAAATCCCCTTCTTGACCATCCTTTATCACGCAATAGTCACAATCTCGGTCCGCGCGCCGGCATGCCAGATTGCTATGATGAACGACTGGCGGAGGAAGTCCTCTCAAATTGGCCTTCTCTTCGCGTCGGCTTCTTTAATAAGCGTTCTGTGGCTACGCCATCTACTTGGAAGGCGATCGAGGCGAAGATTGGACGCTCGTCCGAAGTCACAACCCCATATAAACGATTTAGGACCATTTTTTGGGTACGCTTTTTTGTTCGAAACACTATGGATTTATTTTAGTCGTCACGAAAAACAGTTTCACTTTCGCAAAGGCGGAGGTTCTTTTCGGCCGTATTCAGCGGCTTCGCAAGGAAGCAAAGGTGGAACGCGAAACGTCGGAGCTCGAATTTGCACTAGCTCTAGCCGAGCGATTCCAGAGCGACGGTAGCCAGAAACTTCCTAAAAGTGTTATCGACGAAATCGCTCGCGAATTGCGTGACGGAAATTCTTTTCTTGAGAACATTGAAGAAACAGCAAATATCGTCAGATACTTCAAGGTTTCCTTTTCATTGTTGATTTTTCTAAAAATTGCGAATTCTCTTCTTTCTTTAGACAAATTCTAAGAACTTATATAGTCGTGCTCAAGTCCTCTATCGTTACTTGTATGGAATTTCGACAGAACTGACCAAGTGTGACATGCCTGCGCGAGATCATCGTTTGAATTTTGTTTGTTGTTTTTAAACAAATTAGTTAGTGACTGATCGTTTTCTTGCCATTCCGTTTGCGTCTTCAAACGCGTCAGCACTCGAAAAGAGCGGAAAGTCAGCGGAGGATTCTGTTGAAGAGCGGCAGGAAATGGACAAACAACTGCGCAGTTTGAGAAGATCAAAGCGCTTACTTGACGAACCAGTCACCACAAAGAGATCGAAGACAGTCAAGATAGAAGGCTCTGGCCCGCATCAGGAGTGCGACGTTGAGGTATACACACTACGCAAATTGCCAGCAAACTTATTTCAAGGTGCTCTATGAAAAATCAGCACCTTTAAAAATCGAAACAGAAATGAGTGCGGGGAAGGCATCCGAAGTCGCATCTACATGCGATCGCTGCCCCTCAAGGTTTGCGAGGAAATCGTTTGTTTCATTCAGGACCAACGTTATTTGTCTAGAATGAAAACTGACGAAACCTTCAATGAATCAGCGAATTTGGAAGGAAAAAATATTCCGCCAGGCCAGTCCTGCAGTGTTGCTGATGATGAAGATAATCGTAAGTGGCACGTCACAAAGTCAAAAGGTCATGACGACATCATGGCTAAGTGGTCCTTGACGGCACTTGTCATTTTTAAGTCGGGAATTTGAGCCCCGGCGGTGTTGTTGCCCAACCACGGCACGTCACAGGCGAGGTTAACCAAATTAATTTTTAGCTTTCAAGGTAACGCTCCTCGTTCTTGGCGAAAAGGAGCTTTTTGGAGATTGGTAGAACTTATACTTGAGCCGAAAATAAACCTTTTAGTTTTTCGCTTGTCAAGGAAGCCAAGGAAACTCTTACGGCCAGCGAAGACGACCTCGAGGCAAAAACAATCGCGCTGCAAAAGTTCGCCGAAGCGTTCACAATGTTGAAATGTGAAGTCAAGAATGCGGCCAATAAGGTGGGCAGCGTATGAAAACTTAACTTCCACAAATTTAGGCAATTGCCGAAAAGCGTGAGCGAGGACTGAAAATCCTACGCTCGTTGCACAACAAGCATTTTGCGGCCTTACGAAACTAGTCACCTACCGGGCTGCAGTAAATGTTTATCGCCGATTAACATCGAAAATGTTTGAATCGATAAAATGTGGAACGCGTGTGTATTGTCTCGACTCAGCTTCAAGCAAAGCGGCTTATAAACCAAGAGCAGCAGAATTTATTTCCGCAAATATCTCCAAATATTTTGATCACGCAAAATGCTCGTTGTAAATCAATCGATTTCAAGGCTCGCAGCGCTCGTTTCTTGACTTCCTTCGTTTTTCGAAAACTCTCTGAAGCTCACGATTCTGACAAACCTGATCACCAGCCGCTTTGCCCTCTTCAATTAGAGCCGTGTAGAGTCGGCCCAAGTTTTCGGACGCTCTTCGTTTGGTATTCCTGTCTTCACTCTTCAGCAGTCGACGCGCTTCTTGGACTTCTTTGTATCTGAAGGCGAAAATTATAAGTTTGTCATTTATTTAAAAATCCTTGCCCAGAAGCTCTCCTCAAAGAGCTGCTGTGCCGATAACGCCGACAGTATCGAGAAAGACGGAAATGCCGACTTCTGGTCACCTTAGATCGCTTTACACCTGTTTACACCTGCCTTTACACACACCGACTTCGTTTCTAAAGACAATTTTCACTCACGAGACATGCTTTGAAGATGACAGAGTGCGCGCCTTCAAGCGACATTATTGCACCTTGGTTTTCTTCAAGGACTTCGTAGACACACATAGAACGGAAAAATTCTCGAAAAATTAGCACCTCATAGGACGGAAGGACGAAGACCTTTGGTTGTTCACTCCGTGGTGCGATGCTGAGCGACTTGTCGCCGGAGATCGTGATGGACCGCGTGGTTCAACAAAAATAACTCGTCGTGACGGCAATGTTCTGTTCCTGCGCTATTGCCCTTATGAAATGATGCTTATCTTTCAATCACATGCCGAACGCTAAGTTTGAGCTGATCCTTTAAGCTGGTCCTTTAAGCACTTTACTATCTTCATTGCTCGGCCACAATCAGTTCGTGATCTGCGATAATTAAGTTGTCGGACTAATATCGTGTTTTTTATTCGAGAATCCCACTTTGTAAACGTGTCGTATAAAATGTGTTCAATCAAGTGTCGGTCAAGGCAACAAAAGTGCTAATTGAGCGAGAAATCCCTTTCGACAATCCTTTATCACGCAATAGCTTCCATTTCTCTCCGTGCGTCAGCATGTCGTGTTGCTACGATGAAGGACTAGCGGAGGAAGTCCTCTCGAATTGGCCCACTCTTCGCCTTGGCTTCTTTAATAAGCGTTCTGTGGCTTGTGCATCCACTTGGAAGGCAATCGACGCGAGAATTGGACGCTTTTCCGAGACGACCGGCCCGTTTAAAAGATTTAACACCATTCTTTGGGTACGCCTTCTTTTGATAATTTTGCTTTTATTTAATTTATCTCTCTATATTTTAGCCGTTACGAAAAAACGTGTCGCTTTCGCCGAAAGCAGAGGAACTCTTCGACCGTATTCAGCGGCTTCGCCTGGAAGCAAAGAAGGAGCGTGAAACGGCGGAACTCGAATTCGCACTGGCATTAGTCGAGCGCTTCCAGAGGGACAATTACCAAAATCTTCCCAAAAGAGTCATCGACGAAATCGCTAACGCAATGCGCGGCGGAAATTCTTATCTTGAGAACGTTGAGCATGCGGCACTTATAGTCCAATATTTCAAGGTTTCTTTTTCATTGTCGATTTAGATTTTGCTAATTCGCTTCTTTCCTTAGAAAAATTCTAAGAATCTCCTCTTATACAGTCGAGCTCAAGTCGTTTATCGTTACCTGCATGGAATTTTGACGGATTTGTCTAAGTGTGAAGTGCCTGCGCGAGATCATCGTCTGAATTTTGTTTTTGATATATTTGCGTACATGAGAAGAGAACGCTGAGCTAGTGGAGGATTCTGTTAGCGATTTCCTACCAAGAAATCAGCGATCGCAAATTGACAAACCACGACGAAAGCGAACAACGTCAAAGCGCTTAATCAATACACTTACGACACATAAATCAAAGAGAGCCAAGACAGAAGGGTCGGGCCATCAACAAGAGAGCGACGTTGAGGCGCGTACATACAGGGCAGTGTCTTTCCGGATCCGAAAAAAAATCGAAAATGATAGGTCAAAATCCTATCACCGATTTTTTTAGTTCGGTCGAATTTTTGGATTGAAAAAACGGAGGAAAAAATTTCACGATACGATTTTGACCTATTACCAATATTTTCGATTTTTCGGATCCGGAAGGGCACTTTACACAAAGCACAATTAAGCTTATTTCGTATGCGTTTTCAAGGTAGTCTATGAGAAATCGGCGTCTTTAAAAATCGAAAAGGAAATAAGCGCGGAGAAGGCTACGGACGTCGCATCAATCGGCGAAAGATGTCCATCAAGGTTTGCAAAGGGAAACTTCTTGTTTCATTCGATGTCAATGTCTACAGTCGAATTGGAAATGACGATAGCTTCAACGAAACAATAAACTCGCAAGGGTTCACCCAAAATATTCCGCCCGGCCAGACTTGCAATGCTGCTGACGGTGAAGAAAATCGTGAGTTAGACGCCACCGTAAATGCGTAACAAAATAAATTTTCAGCTTTCGAAGTAACCCTTCTCGTTCTGGACTAAAAGGAACTCTTTGGAGATTGGTAGAACTTATTCGTGTGCCGACAAAACTAAATCCTTAGCTTTTCGCTTGTTAAAGAAGCCAAGGCGCTTCTGGCCTCCGGCGAAGACGACCTCGAGGCGAAGATTCTCGCGCTGCGCAAGTTCGCCGAAGCGTTCAAAATGTTGAAAAACAAAATCATGAATGGAACCAGTAAAGTGAGCGGCAAGCGAACATTCACTTTCTGTAAATTTAGGCTATCGCCGAAAAGCGTGAACATGGATTGGAAATATTACGCTCGTTGCACAACAAGCATTTTGCGGCATTACGAAACTAGACACGTGCAGGGTTGTTTTGCTGATTGCTATGCGTTTCCTCTGGATGAAAGGCTTTTCGTTTGAAGCAGCATTGTCTTCTAATACGATTGGTGCCGATTCAAGTGCTTGCATTGATAAAATTTGCTACTTCCAATTGGCTCGATTCAGGCTTCAAAACCAGTGAAAAGGGACACATTAATCAAAGGTGATAATAATTTATTTCTGGAAACGCCTCTGGATCATTACGCAAAATGCTCGTTGTAAATCGATTTCAAGGCTCGCAGCGCTCGTTTCTTGACTTCCTTCGTTTTCTGAAAACTCTCTGAAGCTCACGATTCTGGCAAACCTGATCACCGGCCGCCTTGCCCTCCTCAATTAGAGCCGTGTAGATTCGGCCCAAGTTTTCGGACGCTCTTCGCTTTGTATTCTTGTCTTCACTCTTCAGCAGTCGACGCGCTTCCTGAACTTCCTTGTATCTGAAAGCGAAAATTTTTAGTTTGTCATTTTTTTAAACCTGTCGCCCAACGCTTCTTCGTTGTTGATTTCTTCGGCCAGTTTCACAAATGCTGCAAAATGCTCTTCGAACAAGAAACGTTCTCACGATTTTCTCCATCCATTTCGAAGTCCACTAGATTTTCATCGCCCTCTGCTCCCACGCCAAAACTAGGCATTGTTGAAGCCGTTTCAACAGACATGGATCTGCAACTTTTAAAATTTTAAAGAAAAGCCTCTCACTTGGCAGCGGTCGTGTCGGCGTCGGCCGCTCGCATGCGGTGCGATGGGCCTGGCGGGGTGGTCAATGGCAGAACGGCAGCTGTTTTCTTGAAGGTTGCTGGATCCGGTGGCAACGGCGATTCAACGGCTTCAATTTTTGGTGTTTTTGATGGTGGTGGAGAGTTGACTTTTCTGAAGAAATGTCGAATATCCGAGGTTCGGCTTGTTTTCGGCGTTGGTCGCTCTTGAGAAACCTGTATGATCATAAAGGGGGCTTTTGCGAATTGTCTGCACCTTCTGAAGGTTTTCACTCGCTTCTCGCTGACTCTTTCTTCCATTGTCTAATGATCGCTTTCGATTCACCTTTTCACTATTGGAATTCTCCAGATATTTGTAGACTCGGTCCATAGCCGTCCTCCAGCTTTCAGTCACTAAAAGTTCCTCGTGAAGAACTGCAAAGGACGGCTTACGGTCATCTTGGGGAAGTTTCCTTTCCTCGTACTCACAGTCAATTCCTTGCATGCGACGAATGAGAATATCTCCACGGTTGGGGATTCTCCTCTCCTAAAAGATTTTTCAGCAAAAAAGTACGAAACCGTATTTCTCTCGACTCTTCTCACAATATCGCCAGTAAATTGAAGAAACGCATTTACGGGCTTCAGACGCGCTTCGACCTCATGAATAATGTCACGATTTAGGGCCGTGTCTTCTTGGTTGCATTTGTCTGCCAGAGCCAGGGCGAAGCTCAGCTCGCTCTTTTCACATTCGCAAATCGCCCGCTGCCTCAGCTTTTCGATCTGATGCAACAACGCGGTAAGCGCGAGTGAGAGTTTGTCTTTTTGCATCCGGAACATCTGAAAATGCTTTAAAGCGACTCAGGAATTTACCGATATAATCGTCCGGAATCGTACTTGGGCAACCGATGGGACAGCTCCAAGCTGTTTGCCAATTTCTTCCCATTTCCGCTTCGTGGCCAACGCTTTGTTGTTAAAATAGTAACCACGCAATTCGGACCAGTTTTCCAAAACCAAACTGGCCAGTTGAATATCGTATGCCTCCATTCTGAACATATGATTCTCTCGAAAATGCAAAACGCTGCGCACTCGGTATCTTCTTCGAACTCCTCTTTCGGTGTTTCTGAGTCGTCTACTTCGCAAGAATATTGCACAGTTTCACTGCCCCGAGACGTCTCTGAATGAGTAAGTCGATGAATGGCAGCCTTCCAGCGATGGGTCACTCAAAAGACGAATATTTCGGAGGTTCAACTTACACTCGTCTGTAGGATAAGCCACCTCGTCAATAGTTGCGCATTGTCCTTGAATAAGTCTGTAAAGAACATTTGCTCGAGTTTTGTTTTTCTGGGCCTTAAAAACATCGTTTCTTGTATTTACTGAATTTCCTCACTTGATAACACTTAACGTGTTCCGCAAAGCGTGTGGAAACATTTTGAAGAAAGAAATTTGAAGGACGAAGTTCGTCCATAAAGCGATTGATGAATTCCAACGTGAACTCCGGTTTTCCGTTCTCGCAAAAACGATCCGCAAGTTTGAGGGCGAATCGGAGTTCTTCCTTCTCGACTTCCGTTTTGGCTTCGTTTTGCAGTCGAAGGACTTCTTTGACAAGCTCGCGAAGACGCTGAGATTTGGCCACTTTCCATCCGTCCTGAAGCGTCTTCAGAAAGAAAATGGTTCGCACTTACCCTACGAAGGCATCGAAGCCTCTCGATGCCAGACTGGTGAGTTTTTGGCCTTTCTTCGCCGAGTTGACGCTCGATTTCGTTCCATTTTGCCTTAACTGCTTTAGAGGAGGCGCTGTAGTAGAAAAGCCGGAGAGTGGTCCAATTTTGAAGCACCAGCTCAACTAGCTTCTCGTCATAGAAAGCGCACGATTTGCGGTTGGCCATCCTTTCGAGTATTCTCACCCAGTCGGCTGTTACTGAAAATAAAAATTTTCTTTTACTAAAGACAAGAATGATACGTTCGTCTTTGGGAAATTTCTCTTGCTCATATTCGACATCCGCTCCTAGCAGCCGTAAATAAACCATTGTTGCTCGTGATGGTGTGCGTCTCCGCAGCTGAAATGAATAAGATTCACGCGCATTGGTGAACCTGTTTCGAAGAAGGACGAAAATAATCTAAGGAAGTAAACTGGTAGAACGGCTCTTCATCATTGCGAATTTCATTGTAAAAAGCGACTGTGGTCTTTTGATTGAACTTTTCGCCGGTGACTAAGAGGCGTTGAGCCAGACCTAGTGCGAAGCGTAGTGTCGCTTTCTCGGCTTCCACTTTCGCCTCATCATACAAAACTTCAACTTGAGCAAGCATATCAGTCACAGGCGGCGTCGGCGCAAGCTTCTTTGAGCGAAAATTCTAAAACAAGATTCAGTAAAATCCTGATTGCATACGCCAAAAAGCTGAGAGAAGCGTTTCCGTGCGCCTATGCTCGGGCTCCAGCCAAGACTTCCTTTGAGCGCCGCTTCGATTTCTGCCCATTTCGCCGCAAGAATCGGCGAAGTTTTATTGTAGTGGGTGCCGCGAACCACGTCCCAGTTTTCCAGAACCAACTTCAGGAGGCCCGCGTCATGTTCGCTTTCTAAACACAAAAAAAAACATATTAGTCCATTGAAGGAATTTCAACCGACCTTGAGAAGAGAAAACGACAAAATCTGACGACTCCTGCTTTGGACTTTTGAAGGCGATCTCTTCTAGCTCTTCCATGAAAGGGTCTCCGTTGGTCGACTCTTCCTCTTCTTCTTCTGAAGCCTCCTGCTTAGCGTCTGACGATGAACATGCTTTGATAGCGTTTATCCACTCGATTGTGACTGAAATGTTGGCAATTTTGTTTTTGTTGAAAATACGGTTGCATACGTTCGTCCTCAACGTAATCGGTTCGTTTGAAATCGACTGGATTGCCACATACGTGCGCAAAAAGAACCTCGGCCCGCCGAAGGATGCCGGTCTTTCTCTAAATTCACAAAGCGTTCAATTTTTTGAGACTTTCCCTGACCTTACCTTAATTTCCTTTATGTAATGAGCCTTCAGTTCAGCCGAGTATTTCACGAAGAGATTTTTGTCGC